>AWWV01006079.1:0-25301 GCA_001974805.1 Corchorus capsularis | reverse complement strand
CTTTTTTTTTAGATTTTCCTTTAATTTCCTTTTGTCCTTTAATAAGTATTGGACAATTCATTTAACTTAAATGGGTATGGATATCTCAATATTAGCAAGAGGACTTTAATCTTTGATTAATGATAAATAGATTTTTTTTACTTTTTTTTCAAAAAAAACATACTTTCAATTCGAAAATTCCTTTACCTATCCTGGACGTAGCTCCTCCATGAATTTTGATGGTATTTTGCTTGAATGATTGAGATTTGAAAGTTTGAAAGTTTAGAGAATTTGAGAGAATTGAAAATTTTGAAGTTTGAATGAAAGGGCAAAATAGTCTAAAGAGGGCGGTGCCTAGTAAAAGGGGGTGATATTTAGTAATACCCATAAACTTTACTTGGCTAATGATTTTTTAAAAAAAATATTTATTTTTGAACCCACTCGAGAAGATGTTTGGCTACACCACTTCCAACAATTAAGGGCGTGTCAACAACCAAAAAGGCAACCTATTATTTTGTCTTTTAAGCTTTTTTTAGAGGCTAAATGCGCAATTTAGGTTATAACGTTTGCACCAAACGGCAATTCAGGTTCTAACGTTAGCACTTATGTCAATTTAGGATCTAACGTTATCGGGATGAATCAAAACATATTAAAATCAGACGGTTCCGTCTGTTGGTAAAAACACGCGCTAATTACCCGCGTGAGTCAATCCACGTGACTTATTAATAGCCACGTGGCATCTGAAAAAGAAAAAGTATTTTTAAAAAAAAAATGTGGAAAACGAAAAAAGAATAATAAAAAAATGTTTAAAGAAAAAAAAAGATTTTTTTAATAAAAAATCAAACTTTCTTTTTCAGAAATTAAAGAAAAAGCCCAAATTTTTTTTTTCCCTTTCTTCCTCCTCCTTTCCTTTCACCCAAACCAAACCCTAAATTTTTTTCCCCGCTTCCATGGCAGCTATGGCGGTGGCGATCTTGCTCAGCCTTAAAACCTCTGCTAGCAGTTTTCTCTATGGTTCACTCAATTCTGATAGCTCCCTCTTTCGAACTGAGAGCATTTCTGAACATGGGCGATGAGTTCCTCGATCTTCTTGCGACGCAGGAATTGATTGGCGTCGAGTTTCTGACTAGTGAAAAGATGCGTGTTACATACTTTGCGAAAGGGTTCTCCAAAGTGGAGAAAGGAATCCATGGCAAGCCGACTTCATAGTGTTGACAGGCTCGGATAGCATCGACAATTGTTCTGTTAGAAAAAGTGAGGTCATGTTTTTGAAGGATTTCTCTTGTCATCTTTTCCGAGGTAATAACAATTGTGGTTAAGCTGCCGAGTTTCAGACTCATTACAGGGCCATGAATCTTGGCAAGTTTAGCCAACGAATTGTGTGGTTTGTCCCCAAGATCGAACAGGTTCCCAAAGACTGGAACCCTCCTTGGACCGGGGAAGCTTGGCGAGGCTTGATTTGCTTCCATGTGTAAATGAATAGAAACCTCGAAACAGGATCCATGTCAACAGAAGAAATAGCAAGGAACTTGTCAACAAGTCCATATTTGCTCTGTCTTCTATCTTCCTCTCAAAAACAGAGTAAACCCAATTTTATATTCCAAATAAAGCAGAACGCCAGAAGCCCAGAACCAATAGGATAGAAAATTTTTTGTATTGTTTTTATTTTGATTTTTTTTCTTTGGCCTGGATAGAAATTTTGATAAGATAGAAAGCTATGGCTTATAGACAAGCCATTCGACTTTAGAAAATCTGTAGTGATTTTCTTTTTTCTTTTTTTTTTTTAAATTATGTATGATATAGCTTTGAAGAACAGCTTATTCTTATGTTAACGTTGGCATTTTAATCCATTTTGGTTTGATTTTTCTTTTTCTTCCATTGGTTTGATTTTGATCAATTGATAATTTGATATGCACTCGGTGTTAGCAGATCAATTGGGTTCTTTTTGGAGCCTTTGATCTTGCTTGGATTGCCCACTGGTGACTGGATTTGATTTTGATGTTCTTGGTGTTCTTGAGGTATTCTTGAAAAAAAGGTGGTTTGATCCAAAAAGTATAGGATAAAAAAAAAGAAGTTGTTAGGTATATATGGAAATTTAATCAATTATTAAAGTGGAATGAAAAAAAAATTGAAAATGTTTTTTTTTTAAAAAAATTATGAGGTATATTTAATAATTGATTTTAATAATTATTAAAATTTTAATTTTTTTTTTAAAAAATACACGTGTCAACACGTTATTGGTGCGTGTAAGATAAACACTGCCCGATATCCTAAAATGACACAACACGATACCGTTTGATACTAAATTGACACAAGAGTTAACGGTAGAACCTGAATTGTCGTTTGGGTCAAACGTTATAACCTAAATTGCGCATTTAGTCTTTTTTAGATGATTTGTAAAGGGAATTAAAAGTACAAACGTTTTCATTAAGATTTCAATGTCTATGTTCTTTTTTTGGTATGTTTATAAGTTAACCTTGTTCGAGTCAGGTTGACTCATAATGGGGTTAAAGCTCTCCCAACAATGGTTTTGTCCATTCATAAGACTCGACCCGAGTCCTTGTTTAAGAGGAACAAGTGACAAACCACTTGAACCAACCACCTATTGGTTCAATGTCTATGTTCAATTTTTAATGCTTTGGTTTTTATTTGGGACTTTTAATTTAAACATTTTCTTGTTTATTAAAAATAAAATATAAAAAATTGTTTTATATAAAAGAAATATAACTTTGACTATTAATTATAAAAAATATATAAAATTAAACTTTAAAATAAAATGTTTTGTTCAAAATTCATTTTTAAGCTTTTCAAAACATATATTTTTTAAAAATTTAATTGTGAAAGAAATCAATCTAGCTGGGTATGTACTTATTTAAAACCTGCAAGCGTTGACCAATTGCAAGGGATGCGGGGCTCGTGAAAATAAGCAAGAACATATGATGTTTTTAGTTCTTTCTTACTAATTATGTTGTAACCCTAATATCCCAAATAATAATATATCAAATTAATTATGCAAGCGGAAGAAATTAAAACAATAAATCATCCACACAAAAAAGAATAATTTACGTGGTTCAACATTGAACTTGCCTGCATCCACGGATGAAAAGAGAAATCCATTAGTTATAGAAAATTACATCATACATAATTATCAATAACTCTCACTCAATCTCTCAACCCAATATAACATTCAATCTAAAATCAAACACAAACAATCTTGAGTACTCTCGCTCGGTCTCTACAAACTAACAACCACATCAACAAACCAAATGCCACAGCAAACAATCACACACACACACACACCCATGAGGACCATCTTTTTTTCCTATGGGGTGTCTCCACCCAAATCTAATCCTTAGACTACATCTTTTCACCAAGCATACAAAACCCTATTGAGAAACTCTCTATTTATACTATCACAAACTTAGCCTCTATGTAATCATTTTCCTATTAGGATTCATGTTTACCAAGTCTTTTTGTCCACCAAGCAATATGCCTAAAAAATCCCAATCCAAATCTAACTAGAATTTAAGTCAAAATCCTAACAATCTCCACCTTTACTCAAATTCCATAAAATCTTCAATCTTCAATCAATCTTCAAGGACATGCTTGGCTTCACATACAATGAAAATCTCTCAATCTTCAAGCAATCTTCTCTTGTGTGTCTTTATCTAAACTTCATCATCTTCAACTTGATTCTGAATCCAATCTTGCGTTTCATCCAATTCTGATTTGAAAAGCCAATATGCAATCTTCAAAACAATCATCAATCAACGAAATCTCCATAATAACAAACCTGACGAACCATGCCTCGAATTTGGGTTACCGGATAACCTCCAATCCATTCAACCTAAGCTCGGATACCAATTGTTGTAACCCGGATATCCCAAACTATAATCTATCAAATTATTCATGCAAGCGGAAACAACTAAAACAATAAATCATCCACACAAGAATGAAGAATTTACGTGGTTCGGCATTGAACTTGCCTACGTCCACGGATGAGAAGAGAAATCTAGTAGTTATAGAAAATTACATCATACATAATCATCAGTAACTCTCACTCAATCTCTCAACCCAATCTAACAATCAATCTAAAATCAAACACAAACAATCTTGAGCACTCTCGCTCGGTCTCTACAAACTAACAACCACATCAACAAACCAAACACCTCAGCAAACAATCACATACAGACACACACACACACACCCATGGGGACCATCCTTTTATCCTATGGGGTGTCTCCACCCAAATCTAACCCTTAGATTACATATTATCTTCCAGCATACAAAACCCTATTGAGAAACTCTTTATTTATATACTAACACAAACTTAGCCTCTAAGTAATTATTTTCCTATTAGGATTCATGTTTACCAAGTCTTTTTGCCACCAAGCAATATGCCTAAAAATCTCAATCCAAATCTAACTAGGATTTGAGTCAAAATTCTAACAAATTAAGCATCATTTTTTTCATTTGAAATAATCAATGATATCGAGTATATCTTCTTATTTATTCATTTTAATTTTATTAATCACGAGTTAAAATTAACTCCAACTCTTATTATTATTATTATTATTATTATATATAATACATATTATTTTTGTCCCCTATGGAATTTACTAACAAGCCCTTTCAATTTTAACCTGGAACAACCTTTTCGACCCATTTTGGTATTTTCTTAAATGGCTTATTACTTTAAAATCCTTCTAATCTTAACCCTTTTCTTCTTCAGCCCATTTTTCCAGTCCATTTTCTTTGGGTCCATTTACGGTGTACACACAAATATTCAGTTTACATTTAGTACGAACCCTATGATGTATTCTTTGATAATTGGGTGTGTTGCGTTATTAGAGTAAATTGCATTTTCTGAAATTATTAACATACTAAGTGCGTTTTTTATAAACCGTGTTAATTATTTTTTCAAGACGGTGCTTGCTGAAAGCTCCTTTCAACTTTTCATCTGGGACAACCTTTTCGTCCCGTTTGGTCTTTTCTCCATTTGCTAATTACTTGATAATCCTTATGTTCTATATGGTTTGTGTTGGATTGTGAAAGTAAATTTCGGTTGTGTTGACTATTTTTTAGATGATTAACTATATTCACACACATTAGTGTGTTTTAATGGACCGTATTAACTGTCAAGGACAAATGATTCTTTCTACACTTGCCTATCTTTTTGGGGTTTTTTTTTTTAATTAGAAGAGTTATAGTTGTTTTGCTAAAGACCCATTTTTATTCTATACTCATCTAACTCCATTAATAGTGTGAAAAATATCAGCATATATTGAATTGTTTAGAATGAATGTAAACACTTTTTCTTTTGTCACAAAAATGCAAACACTTTTAAACATATTCTATTTCACTTTAAAAAACAAGAAAATGACTGAATAGATTTACAATGTCTCATATCTTACTTTTTATAATTGTTTATAAAACAGATGCATCAAATAAACAAAAATATCTCACATAAAAACATGTCTGCAGTACAAGCGTAGGCTATCCCACTTGTTGTTGTTATTATTATTATTATTATTATTATTATTATTATTATTATTGTTATTTGGGTGATGCATTCAAATTCAACCGTGACATGAAGATGGTAGCAATACTCAACACTGCTAGCCACCTAGTGGTGGCTACGCTTCGGTTTCGATTCAGTTACGATTTTGAATTGGTGGTTCCGGTTTTTAAAAATTAGAACCGAAACCTTAGCCTTTAAGTAAGTTTTGTTTTCGGTTCAGGAATCGGTGATTCTCAGTTTGATTTTGATTCCAAACTGGAACCTTTTTATTTTGGAAATATTTTTTAAAAGGTAATTTAATATTTAGTTTATTAATTAATTTTATGTTTTTTTTATAAAAAAAAAAAATGGAGAGATCCAATTACATAGAATGTAAAACACATTTTTTTAGCCCTTGGATCTGTTGAAATTAACGGACAAGATTTAATCAAATTTTGTTAACAATTTTCTCACTCATCCCCATCTCACACGCTTCTTCTTCCTTACCCATATGCCATATCTCTCATCCTTGACGAATGAAGTTTCGGCTCACAAAATTCCCAGCAAAATCTATCGGGCTACCAATGGGAAATCTGATTTGGTCTTTCCAGTTTGTTAAAAGATTAAGCATGAATGTAGTTGTATTCATTCTGCCATCTTCAAGCCCCATCTTCTTTAGATTCCACGAATTAGTCAAGAATTGGAGATAGAATTCTAAACTCATTGTTTGGGTCATTTATAAAATTGGTGCATTGGCTTCAATAGTTGGTACTGATCTCACAAACAAGACACCCTTGTGTTTTGGCCCAAAAATAAATCTACCACAAGACAAAAAAAAATCCCATTATGAAATCTGCTCTTTTATACAGAACTTCTATGGCATGTTCGACATGTGCAACTTGATCTTCATCCTTCGAATTCCAAATTATTTCCTTGTAATAATGGAAGAATGTATTTATAGTATTGTAAGCATAATAAGGTGGATTATTTCCCAACATTGTAGTTGCAAGCATAATAAGGTGGATTGGATTCCCAAGATTGTAGGTGCAGGAGAATCTATGTGAAGAAAAGGGAAAAAAAAAGGTGAAGTCTCCAGTATACTTGTTGTGGTACTCTACATTTGTGGTACACTTGATAATTCTAGCTCTTATATACATTCTTTTTATTCTGACCGTTGATATTAAAAGTTTTAATCTGTTAAACCGGTATTAAAGACTTGTATAACCGGTTAAAAACTTGTTTAGGAAATACTAGTAATGAAATCTTCTGGAATAAAAAAAAAGTAATACGAGTGAACCACAAGTGTACAAGGTGTACCGCAATAGGTGTACCGAAGACTACACACAAAAAAAAAAAAAGAAAAAAAAAAGGGAAATCTATCGTAGTTGGAACTTGGAAGGGATGGGTGAGAGAGAATCATAGAGGGAAGGGATTGAGCGCGTGAGAGGAAAAAATGGAGAAAAGGATAGTAATTATCAACAAAATTTGATTAAATCCTGTCTGTTAATTTCAATAGATACAAGGGTTAAAAAATTGTGTAAAACTTGTGTTTTACACTCTATGTTGGCTAAATATTCAATTCATGATATAACGTTTGTCCGAATGAGTAATTCAGGATCAAACGTTACAAAACTGCCATTTCAAGATCAAACGTTATCAATATGCTTCAATTTGGGATAAAATTTCACGGAGCAGTTTGTTTGGATTACACGGGCTCAAAAATCGCGTCAGGCCCGAAATATATGTAAACGTGGCTTTTAAGCCTTAATAACTTTCATTTTTTTGAAATAAATAAATATTTATAATATAAATAAAAAATAAAAAGAGAAAACCCTAATTAAAATTAAATACTAAATGTTTTCATCCCAATCCCAATTTCTTCTTATCTAATCTCCATCATGTGTTACCCAAGTCTTTTTCTTCAACATCAAATCTATTTTTTTAATCGTTTTTTTTTCACCAATTTTAATCGTATTCTTCAATTTCCTCAACGTATCTCTATTCTGACTTTTTTTTTCCTAAGCAAATCCTAAGTTGGAACAATCATCCTTTGCCATTGATGCCGTTATTACCGACGGACTGGTTCATCTCGCTTGCCTTCCTTCAATCGGCTGACTTTCTTTGGTTTTTTTTTTTGTAGTTTTTTTTCCCCACTTAGTCAGTTACGGTCTTGGTGAGTTGTTTCTGCTACTTCAAATTTGAGTCGTTGATGTTGCTTACTCTGCTTTCTGCAGTTTGTGATTGGTAAATTTTATTTCTTGGCTTTTCAAAAAAAATAAAGTCAAGAACTGGAGGTGTTTCGCTTGGTGCATCTAGGTTAACAAACCAGAAAATAGAAAAGCAACTTCAGATTCTATTTTGCTCAAAATTATTGTCAAAGTGCTAACAGGGGATCTATCATTTTTTAAGGATTTTATACACAAACTTTGGGGGAATTGGTCCATTATACCAACAATGTTAGTTTTTACAATTCTTGACTTTAGATTCCTTTTGCTTCTGTTTTTAATTTGGAGAATACAAGTTCAGATTTGAGTTTAGGATATTTTGTCAAAATGGAATCTGGAATTTTTTTTCTTTGAGTTCTAACCGGAGATGAATAGTGTATTCATATTTTGACCAGTGTTAACCGGTTTGGAAGGGTGGCAAATTGTTTGTTTTATTAAAAATCATTTTATTTAATTATGTTTTAGTAATTTATTTATAAATGTGAAATATAAATTTTGGAGAAATATTTCAGCAAACACGTGGCATCATTGCAAGGCGCGTGGTTGCGCATGTACACAATTATCCTGAACTGAAGCCAGTCGAAAACGTTTGATCCTGAAATGGCAGTTTTGTAACGTTTGATCCTGAATTGCTCATTCGGTTAAACGTTATATCCTGAATTGAACATTTAGCCCTTTATGTTGGATCTCTCCTCTTAAAAAAATAATATATATATAAGTAAATATTAAATAAATTGTCTATTAAAATTAAATTAAGGAAATTAATTAAGAAAATTAATATATATTATAGATTTTATCAATACATTAATAATAGACAACAATAAAAAAATAAAAATAATTAAAATATGGACAGTTCCACTTCCAGTTTCGGTTCGAATACGATTCTGATTCCATATATGTGGAACCTAACTGGAACAGTTTTGGTTAGATTTGATGACCAAAGTTCTGATTCGGTTCTACGGTTCAAACCAAACCATGGTCACCTGATCTACAGCCACCTACTTTTGCGATTTTTTGAAATAAAATTAGTTCACTTCTTAGAACCTTCCATTAAATTATTGTTCTTTGCCTTGCATCGTCATCGCTAGGGCTGTAAAACGAACCGAACACGAATGAACATGAACAAGACTCAGGCTTGTTCGTTTATATTTTGCTTGTTCGAATTTGTTCGTGTTCGTTTGTTAAGAAGTTCAGATGTTCAGGTGAACAATATGAATAAAATTTCTTTTAGGATTTTTATTTATTTATAATTTTTTTTCTTTTTATCAATAATTTTCTTTTAAAAATTCCTTTAATTTATAATTATTTATTTATTCATATAAAAAATTCAAATCAAAATAAATAATATAGATAAATACTCCCTCTGTCCCATATTATAAGTCCTCTTCTAGAAATTTTATTTGTCCCAAAATATAAGTCCATTTTTAAATCCCAATGCAACTTTTACCTAAGTTATCTAAATTACCCTTGTTAGTGATAGTAGAAATTTAGTTAGAATTTAATTTATCTATTGACTATGAGGGAGTAAGTGGGAGGAGAGAGAAGAGGGATAAAATTGGAAAGAGAAGATAAAATTTTATAAAAGTTAGAGTTGTAACTACTTTTCTTAAACTTTATGATACTATTAAAATGGATTTATATTATGGGACAAAGGGAGTAATAAAAAATAAACAATGCAATGCTTGCTTCGCCAACTTGTATTGCACGAATGCTAGCACCTAATGCTGTGAGTTTTGAGTTGACCCTCTTTATTAAATTTGATTTGATTTGATTTGGGCCTTTGCGTTTAATAGAATCCATGTCATTTCCCTATTCTCAATTCCTAAAAAAATAGTAGTATGGTACTACTCCTTTGTTTCGCTAGAAGGCTAATAAACCTTTATTTATATTATTCAATTATTATATACACCAAATCCACGTATGCTTTTTGGCATCATGTTTCATGCATTAGCATTACCCATATCGTATTATTGGATTTATTGAAGAAAATAAATAATAGGAAGTCCTTTTTTTTTTTTTTTGAATTCAGAATAGGAAGTCTTAATTGTGAAGAAATAATATTAAAAGGTTATTAGTTACTCAAAAGGAAGGTTAACGAATTAGGAACCAAAACAATGAAGAAAAGAAATTGATGTTTGTCCTACCCAATTAGGGGAAGCTATTAAAGAAGATTTCTTTACTAGACATGGTAAAGCGTAGAGTATCATATTTTCAGTTATGACTCATTTTTCTGTCATTATTTATTTATTTAAAAGTACAGATGGAAATCCAACTTAAATTCATAAATTAGGCTAACCTTCATACCACATCCTCAAGTAGAGGTGAAAGATAAAAAAAGGATAATATAGTGAAGTCGTTTCGGAATGTATGATTCTAAATTAGATTCGTTAAAAAATTAACACATTTGTTATCCAATATCCTTTCAAGTTTTGACCCACTTTCCCTCAGCCATCGATTCTTTTTTCGATAATTAATTAGCCATCGATTCTTTGATTACTGCAAGACTCCATATAGATAGGATATATAGCTAAAATATATTGGGTAGTAACACGAGGAGAAAAGAGTAGTAATTTTAGCTTTACTAATTTCTTATTAGGAAATTAATTACTAATATAAAGTTTTTATATGGCCAATATATGATGATCAAATATCAATCTACTAACATCACTTTAAATTTTTTTCTACCTAACCTAAATTAAAGACATCTATATATATAATCTAAACTATATATATATATAAGCATGCTGGTTGACATGATCATACCATCATCACAAAATTCGAAATTTTATCTAATTTTCTTCGTTTTCTTAATCTGTATAAATGTCAAAAATAAATTATTTATTTTAGTGTAAAAAAATACAAATACATATTATCAATGAAAATTTATCAAAGTGACAAATGGTGGTAAAAGATATACAAATTCGAGTCTCCACGGCCTTCTATTAATCCGCGACTTGTAAGTTAATAAATTCCATGAAGAAGTAGTAGTAGTAGTACGTAGTTTGTAAATTCCAAATTAGCTAGTTAACAATAAGGTAGCTAGGAGCATTTATGCTAAATAATCCCCTTGCTCCATATTCAAACTTTAAGCCTTTGTTTGGTTGGATGGGTGTGGAGGGGTGTGGTGGGTTTTGGAGGGGTGGGGCTTTGTTTGGTTGGAGGGTTGAGGCTTTGGAAGGGGTTTGGAAGAGCCATTAAAACTCCTCCAAACCCCTTATATTGGACTCCTCCAAATTGGGGGAGTTTGGAGGGGTGGTTGTTGGCCCAAAATTTTATGGACAAAATTGCCCTCATAACATTAATGTAATTCCAAAATTAATTTTGTGAAAATTAATCTTATTAATTTATTATATGTCAAGATGAAAATTATATTTAGCATTGATGCTATTATATTATTATTATTTCTTTTTTTGGCTAGAAGATGGAAATTATGTTCCATATTATTAAGATGAAACTTATATTTCAATTATAAATTATTATGTTATATTGAATTTTTTTTTTCATACATTTGAAGTTTATTTTTAGATATATAATAAATTAGAAAGCACATCCTAGGAGAAATAATAAAATGTATAAAAAAACTATATTATTACTTACTTCCTATACATAAGGGTAAATTGGCAAAATATACAAAAAAACTCCTCATAACCTCTCTTCCCAACCAAACACAAAACATGAGAACACCCCTCATTACCCCTCCTTGAACTAAACATAAAATATTTAAAACTCCTCCACTCTCCTCCCCCTCCCTACCCCTCCCCACCCCACCCCTCCCCACACCACCTTCAACCAAACAAAGGCTAGAGCCCCTTATCCCCAATTATATTAAACAGAAAAGGGTCAAAGAAAACAGAGAAAGAAATCCATGCTTTCTCTCCCAACTGTATCTTTTTCCATAATCTGAAAATACCAAAAATGAAAAACCCTCTCTATGTTCAACCAAAAATATATTTAACGCTTACCCCAAAAAGATTACATCTAACGCTAGCTTTTAATTTTCTTTGTTCTAGTCGTAATATAGTTATTGTCTTTTGTCATTATAATTAACTCCGCTGACATTAAATTAAAATTTCTTGTCTCACCAAAAAAAAAAGGAAATTAAAATTTCTTGGTCATTAAACCTATTCTTTTCATAAAAGGTGTGTTTTCGTTTCCAACATGAATAATGAGACCAATTTTATTTTTTTCTTAATATCTATGAAGTTATTAAACTTGATTGGCTTATTTTTTTCGAAAATAAATAATGGAAAATATTTTGTCCTACACCACGCCTGATTTTACCTTTGATTATCTCACCTGATTTTAGTTATCCCATTTAATAATTAAGAACAAATTAATTACAGGTTAGTTTCTAGTTACAAAAATGAAGAATTTGCAGATAAATTCCTTGATTTTAACTATTATTGAATAAAGTTTTAGAAATTATGATAACTTTTTCCAATGTCACATATTAAACGGTGGAATTGGATGGGAAAAGTAGCACTACTCATAAATATTATATATATATATATATAATAAATTCTAGAATATTCAAAATTTTAATAGTCAAAATTTTATTCAAATTCAAGCATAAAAAGAATTCGTAATTACTACTAGTGTTTAAACTTTTTTTATTTATAAAACCCATGTCCCTCCCTCTATATATACGACGCTAGTCCATATCTTACAGGCAGCTCTATTCTCAACTCTCCAAGTCTCAAGTCTCATCCCTTTCCTTTTCAGTTTTCAATTTTAGAATGACCGCCATGGATGGCTTAGACGACGTCGGAAGGCTCGACGGCAAATTAAAAAAATTGCAGGTCGTTAATGGAGATCAATTTGAAAGCAATTCAACAGTAGAATCAATCCAGCCGAGCCTGGAAGAGGTGGAGGGGATTTTGGGGTATGTTTTTAACAATAAAAGTCTGTTGGAAGAAGCTTTCACCCATGCTTCCTTAGGGGAAAGCTTCTCAAACGAGCGGCTAGAGTACGTCGGCGACTCCGTGCTGAACCTCATCTTCACCAAAGAACAGTTCTTTAAGTATCCTGATCTGCCACCGGGCGCCTTGACTAGGCTTCGCGCCGCCAATGTCGACACCGAAAAGCTGGCTCGCGTTGCCGTCAAACATGGACTGCATAGGTATTTACGCCATAAGAAACCTCTTCTTGAGGAACAAGTAAGTAAAAAAAAATACTATATCCTCTTTTTTTTTTCTCGTCTAGAAATTTGGACTTTCCAAATATGTTTTTTTTTCATTGTTCTTTCTTTAATTAGAGTTTAATATGGGTTTTGATTTCTACGGACTACGGTGGTGGGGTAATGTTTTAGTTGATATATATGAACTTTTAAAATCTTCTTCGATAGTGATGTTTCTAGCTAGTTTCTCTAGTTTTGGTTTGAGTTTTTTTTGGCCCAGAAGTTTTGGTTTGAGTTGACTTTTAATTTAATTTTCTACAACTAGAATACTGTAAAAGGTTTGAGAGATTCAACCTTTTCATAGTAGGAACAAGTCACTATTATTTCAAAATCGAAAAAAAAAAAAAAAAAGGCCACTTGAGAAAGTGGAAATTTCAGGTCATGATATTCTGATCAAATGTGTTGATATGATAATGATACCAGTTGTCATCATTAAAGTCATAGATATCCTTATTTTCCCTTGATGAGGAATTATATATTTACTGGTACAATCTGGAAAAATCTTAGTTACAGCAGTGAATTTGGAAAGGAAATCTTAACACTAACGTACTCAACTTTGGAAATTCTTCAATCAAATGGTAACTAAGATCTCAAAAAGATTTTACATTCTATGATTTACCATCGTGTTCTTCATATAAATAAGTAGTAACTATCATATCATTACTTGAATTGTTCATTCGTGCTAGCTAGTAAATAGCTACTACAACTTTTGAGATCTCACAATCACATCGAGTATCGATTAATCCGGAGACATGATCTTTTATGTGCGATATATAAGTATTGTACTAGTAGCAAGTACAAGGCATTGTTTAGTACAAGTTGATCAAGTTGGTTCATAGTAGCACAAGACGAGGTCTATGTTTGATAACTAGACAATATTTTTATTATTTGATGGATGGTGATTTATTTTGTCTAATTGTGACATAAATTAACTTTGATTTTGTCAAATTGTCCATATATAAACAGATTCGGCAGTTTTCTGAAGAAATACAACGCTATCCTCTACATTCCAATGGACTTGTCGACGTGCCAAAGGCCTTAGCCGATCTTGTTGAATCCACCATTGGAGCCGTTTACATCGATAGCAATTTCTCTATCGATATTGTGTGGAAGGTAGATTGTTGTAACTTTCGATCTCCTTATAATTTAATTAGGTCTAAAGATTTTAATTATAATAATGTTTGTTTTATATATTTTTGGATGAATTAAGGTGTTCAAGGATTTATTGGAGCCCATAATCAATAGGGAAACAATCAAAATACACCCGGTGACCCAATTGTACGAAGTGTGTCAGAAGAGAAACTTGAAAGTGAGATTTGTGGATTTATGGAAAGAGAACACATGTTTTGATGTGTTTGTAGATGAACAATTTGTGGGAAGAGGTACATGTAGTCTCAAAAAGGAAATTGCACATAACAGGGCTGCAAAGGATGCATTGGACAATATTTGGAGAATCTTGGATCAAAAGGATAATGCCGAAATCTCTAATTTCACTTAGATTCATTTTTTTACATTGAATATGTAAGAATAATTGAATTAACATAAACACATTTTGTGTAATGTTTATAAAATGATATGCATATTTATATCGGAAATTAAAAACTTTTATAACTTTCGGGTGGATGGTTATAAGTACCGAGTATAAATTTAAATTCTAAAAAAAAAATATAATAGAGTAAAAAAAAAGGTGTAACTTACATCGGGTGTAGATTGATCCCTCCTCTTCTTCTGAAGTTTTTTTTTTCTCCAAATAAAAAATAATGCCAAGTAGTTTGCGCATACATTAAACCTACTATTAATTTTATGTACAAGACTCTCATTGAGTGCCACTTGGCATTTGGTTTCTTTGACAAATGTCAATAGTTAATTTTCTAAATGTTTTGTATATTATATTTGTATTCATTTAGTTTGGAAAAATTAAAAGACATTCATCCCCTTTCCTATATAAAATAAATAAGTAAATAATTATAAATTAATTTATTATGAATATACATGTATGTTGTGTATGTCCATGAATCTAATTAAGGCATGGATAAGATTGATGACTTGATTCATTCATACACATATATCTATGTGCTAAGTTCATCCCCTTATATTTATGCTGATGTATCTATATGCCTATAAATATGCCACTTACTTTGTTATGGAATAAAATGAATGAGAACAATTTCTCCCATCCTTCATATTCTTCTTCTCCATATTCTATTGTCTCTCTATTTTCTTGTCTTTTACATACTTCAATTTTACTCCATTGCTTTGTTTTGTTATCATTTCACAACAAAATTTGATTTCTTAACTGAATTTTCTTAAGAGAATTTATAAAATTCACAACAAAATTTGATTTCTTAACTGGATTTTCTTAAAAGAATTTCTAAAATAAAACAGCCGCACGCGAAACGCGACTGGGAAGTTCTAGTATTAATGAAGTTTCTAAACAGCCTTCTTAAGTACCATCAAATTATAACCATATGGTCAAGTGGAATTAGAAAATACTGGATTCAATTGACTTTAGTTATGTCATCAAAACATTATTAAATTGACATAGTATTAATCCAACATGTAAATAATATGGTACGTTGTACGTGCATGTTATTTAAGAAGTTGTTTGGTTAGGATTTTGATGTAATGGGGCCATTCGGGCTAAATGTTCTGTTTGGTTCCAATTTGACCGTTAATTAAAATATAACTCAATAGGGATGAATAGTTTGTGTTACAAATTTCACAAGCATAAAACCAATATATATGTTGGATCTCTTCTTTCTTCACTTATGTCTCAAGACTCACAACAATGATGCTAAGAGATATTCCCCCCAAGAACTCTAATTATGGTGTTGATTTTAATACATTGTAGTAATAATAAAAAGAATTGCAATTGATTTGCTCTTGGATTAGTAATTACTTCTTTTTTTCTTGACTTAGGCTCCCTTTTAACAAAAGAAAAAAGTGGTAAGTCTTAGGTGCATATTGACGTTGCAGTCAATTATCTTGGTGGACACGTAAAAATGCAAAAACAACCACTTTTATTCACTAGTGGGGAGATCAGCCGTAGCTTTTAGCTGCTTAAACTCCCTTGAGAAGCCGCTATTTCATGGTATTTCTAAGTCTTTACTTGTCTAAAACTAATCTTTTGTTCCCTAAAAAAAACACTAATCTTTTGAATTAAAAGAGTACTTTAATTTAAAAGCTCTGAACAAACCTGTTTTAAACATATTGAACTTGAACGTGTATCGCAAAAAAAAAAAAAGATTGAACTTGTATTCTTGTTTTGATGATACTTTCTTTACTAATCTGGATTCAACTCAGGTCGTGCACCTGAGTTTAATGGATGAGTCTACGGTCTACGAATGGGGACGGCTACATATACAAGGCCTCAAAGCTAAGACCTACTTAAACTGGAACAAGCCACTTAGATTCAACATCATATTGGTGCTTTGCTATACTTTCAAGTTTCGTGAAAGAGTTTTTATTATTTTGTTGACTGAATTGGGCTTTTAAGCTAAAATCTCAATTTGGTACCAAACCTAATAGTTGGCTCAAATACATAGCAAACGTTTTTGAAAAAGCTCAATTTAGTACCCAATCAGGATTCCATCCGCGGGTGATAAACACGCGTCGTTGGAAATGCATAAAAAAGACCAGTGGGCCCAAAAAATGGTGGCTATTTTAAATGCCACGTTGGTTAAAAAAATAACAGAAATTATAAGCAATAAAAAATTAAAAAATAAAACAGTAAAAGACTTATAATTTTATCGGGTTAAAAGTTTTCCATTTTTCAAGTTCATTTCATTTTCATTTTTTAGAAAACCCAAATGTAGAAAACCCTAAAATCGAAATCTCCCTTTTTCTTTTTCACTTTCTGGTTCGATTTCATGTGTTTAAGCCATTGGCTCGATCGAAAGAGCAGTTTTCTCTGAGTTAGTAGTATATGTTTCGATTCGAGGGTTTTGTAATAGAGTGTTTTTACCATTTTAGGGTCTAATTTGGGGATTTCGAAGTTCGAATTTGTGGGTTTTGTAAAATTGGGTAGTTCAGAGGATTTCGAAGCAAGGTTTGGGTTTGGGTGAAATGATTGAAGGTTTTCAGTGAAGCATTGGGTTAGTTAATTTCTTTAGTGTTTATGGTTTGTTTTTTATGTTATACAGATTTAGCCATGTTAATATTGAATGCTTGGCTTTTGAAGGGTTCGGTGAAGTGATTGAAGGTTTTCATTGAACAATTTGTGCATAGTTGAGGGTTTTCAGTAAAAGGTAGTATTTGTTCACTGATTTTAGCGTTTTTGTTATGTTATACAGATTGAATTATTGATTTGCAGTTGGTTTTTGTGTTATACAGATTGAATTATTGATTTGCAGTTGGTTTTTGTTAATTTATTGAGTAAATTATTGAATGCTTGTGTTTTGTTAGATAATTTTAGGGTCTGATTTTGCTTTGTGGCTATTATTTGATGGTTTTATGGTTAAGTGCTGAGATTGAGACTATGTTTCTGTATGTTTGAGCATGTTTCTGATTTGGCTTTGTGACTATATTTGACCATGTTTCTAATTTTGTTTTGTGACTATGTTTGAGCATATCTAATGTAGATTTGTTTTTTTTTCAATTTTTGAATATGATAAAATGTCTTTTGATACTGCCATAATTAGGTTCCATTATCACGGTAGTTTAGTTGGTACTGGTGATGATCTAATCTACGAAGGTGGTTTTGTTGATGAATTACAATTCGACCCTGATAAGATTGGGTATTATGAGTTCATAAAAATTTGTGAAAGGGCTGGTTATTAAAATGTTTATAAGATGTGGTATAATAGGCTTGGTTTTAAGTTGGTGGATGGAATTAAGGAAATCAGAAATGATGCTTCTATAGTGGACATGGTAAGTGAGATATATGTCAATGATGGGGTGATTGATGTCTTCATTGAACATTTTGTTCATGAGCCTGAAGTTGTAGGACTTATTGAAAATGGTCCTTTAGAAGATGGGGACAATGGGTAGCCTGATGAAGTAGTAGACAATAATGGAAACCAGCAACAAGTGGAAGACAACAATGGTCATGAGCAGCAAGTGGAAGATAACAATGGAAACTAGCAGCAAGTGGGAGATAACAATGGAAACCAGCAGCAAGTGGGAGATAACAATGTTGAAGAGGGTGTTCTGAATGAAAATTTGCAGAATGAGGATAATGGTAAGGACTTGGTTGATGTGAATGTCAATAAGAATCTTAAAGCTGTTAATGTGGATCATGATCAGCAAGTGGAAGTGGAGCAGATTAACATAAATGTTGGAAATTTGCAGCAATGAGATGATCAGGGGTTTGAAGACTACAGAGGTTTAGACAATGATGATTATCCTGAAGAAAAAGAAGAAGAAGAAGAAGAAGAGAATGAAGCTGTTGGGGTTAGGCCATCTAATGCAGGGCCTTCTAATGCATCTCAGCCTCTTGGTGGTGAGGATTATAGGTGGGATGCAGAATTTCTTTTTGAAGATGATCTGGGCATAGAGAGTGAATACTATGATGAGCATGATAATGTTGAGCTTAAGACAGACCCGGAACTGATTGTAGATGGGGCTACTAGGAGGCGTAGTAAGTTCCCATTATATGATAGACATGGTGAAGTTCCATACATTGAAAAGGAGATGTTGTTTAGGAATGCTAATGAATTTAAGCATGTTGTTCTGTTACTTGCCATTCGGACAAAAAGGCACATTAAATTCCAGAAGAACTGTCAGAAGTGGGTTAGGGGTGTGTGTGCAGCAGAGAATTGCCCATGGCTGATTTATGGGGCAGTTACAGCAACCTCTCTCCAACGAGATGCCCAGAAGAAGTTCAAAGCCAGAATGGAAGCTCTAAAGATAAGAGAGGTAACTGTGGCCTTTAATTATTGGGTCCCTAATACTGTTAAAATTTCAATGCTACAAACTACTGACATTGGGTTTTGTTTCTTTGCATATCTGTTTAACAAACTCAGGGAGAAGTGTCTGGACCAAGGCCAAACAACACTACAAGTTCCAAGACCAATCATTCAACTCAAGAGGTTTTAGGCTCAAGAGGAAATTCCAAGGGAAAACAGAAAATTTGATGTCTGGAGTTTAGTTTTCAAACATTATATTTTGGGTATATGTAATGATTAATTATAAGAATTGAAATTGACATATAACTTATGGATATTTGATATTTGCGGCCTTTATGTGCCAATGTTATGAAATTATGCCTGACTTGAAGTAAATTCTCAAGTTCTTTCAAATTCTTAGCAAAATGAAGAATCCATCTTCTACATAAACCTGAATTCAGGTATATCAATTATACAGAGGAGTTCATTGTTTAAGGTAATGCTTTGAACATACAACTTTGTTGTTCATTGTTTCCACCAAATACAAACAACAAAATCAGTAAAATTAAACCTAGAAAAGTCACTTTCAACCATTTTCCACAAACTGGGGCAGCCTTTTTCTTCAACATTTCAAGTTCCTGCTTCAGCCTGAAATTTTCTTCCACAAGCTCTACACTTAAAAGTTCTATTGCATTCTCCCTCAACATTTTTGCATGATTTAACAGATGAATTTCTCGATGCTTAAGCTCCAAAATTATGTCCCTTGCTCGATCAGGAAACATGGCATCATGCCAGTCATAAAAATGGCAGTACCTTTCATTCTAAATAGAAAATTAAAAATAAAAAAGAGGATTAATTACCATTGAATTAGGGTTCTTCAAAGCTTGAATCTGCGTTTAAGTTTAACCAAAACATACCTTATAATTCTTGCAGTTATAAAACCGTCTCCCAGGATTCTCATCAGTCCAGGATGTCCATCTAGGCGCTTTTTCATCACAATAACAGTGAATTTCTTCTCCTTCATAGTTCCATTCAACTGGGTATCTTGAAGAAATTAACTTGTATCCTTTCAAATCCGAGCCAAATCTTCTATTTCCACTACAAAAATACAACAAATGGTTTAGATCTACTTGAAGTACACCATAAAACCCATTTGCTCAAAGTGAACCCAAATTCCCCAAAGCGTACTTGGAAATACTTGAAGAACTCATGCTGACAACAAAACCCAATTTCCTAAAGAATCAAAGAAGAAGAATCTAAATCAAACAGAACGACCCTAAACCCTTGTTTTCCTTAGTTGATCCGTGCAGAAATCAAGAGAGAAAGAGGAGAAACTTTCGAGCTCATGAGATAGAGAAAACTAGTTTAATCGGGTTCCAAATATTAATTTTGGAGAAATTACAGGTATAAATAATTTTTTTCTCAAGGTTTATGTTGTAAATGCCACCTAGGATAACGGCGTTAAGGGTTAACGGCGCGTGCATTTCACGTTCGGACGAAATCCTGATTTGGTACTAAATTGAGCTTTTTCAAAAATGTTTGGTATGTATTTGAGCCAACTATTATGTTTGGTATGTAATTGAGATTATCGTAATAGATTTGGTATCAAATTGAGATTTTAACCGGCTTTTAAAAGGGGATTGCTAAATACCGCCCCACTTTTTACACTTTTGCTCTTTGCCCTTTGCACTTTTTACACTTTTTACACGGCGGAGCCTCCCTACTAGGACGGCTCAGCCATGGCGGAGCCGCCCCACTAGGGCGGCTAGACAAATTCTTTTTTAAAATAATAATTATTTTTTTTAAAAAAAATAGCCGAGCCGCCCCACTGGGGCGGCTTGAGCCATGGTAAGCCGCCCTCCTGAGGCGGCACGGGTCATCAGTATGAAATTTCCTCAAAATTGTATTTTCCTTAAATCGTCATCAAAATATGGCATGTTATTGTTCATTTTTCTTAAATCGTCATCAAAATACAGCACATTAACGCTATTCTACGTTCGTGATAGTTTAAAGATTTCAGAGGATTTGAAATCTTAGAAAATGAAGCAAAGGGCAAAAGCGTAAAAAGTGGGACGGTGAATAACAAAAATGGGGCGGTATTTAGCAATTCAACTTTTAAAACCGAAGTTCAACTCTGATGATTGGATCTAATGGGCTTAACTCAAGAATCTAAACCAAAGTCTAGCAAGCCCAAGTGGTATCAGCAAAATCAATTTTGTAGGTAGGAAACCAAAATCCAAACCGTACTTCTCTCCTCTTTCCCCGAATATCTTGTCCAACACGAAGTCGAAGTCTGCTGCCTGCAAATATATATACCTTTTTATCAAACACATCACACAAATTTCAAACATTCTTAAAGTAACACCCAACAACAAAACAACAACGACAAAAAGCAATCTCAGTTCCCAGAATTTCGATCGAACTTTGGAAGAAATAAAGGAATCTTATTGTTCTTAATTTTTTTTTATAAGTATGGATTTTGAGTTAAGGAGAGCGAGAGAGAAGCTTGAAAAAGAACAGAGAGAGAGGAAGCAGCGGGCCAAGTTGAAATTGGATAAAGAAAGGAAAGCTAAAGAAGAGGCTAAGAAGCAGCGGGATGCCATCGAAGCTGTTCAGAGATCTAGACGGCTTGACGCCATGGAAGCTCAGCTTAAGGTACTAATTTGTTTTCCGATCTCTTATCATTTATTGACTATTCGGTTAAATTTTAATAGTATTTCTTCCAAAATTGTGATTATGATAATCCACAATTGTTATTTTTCTTTTCTGGTTCTTGTTAGAAACTAGAAAGGTTAGGTGGAATCGGAAGTTACTTTCTTGGGAAATATTTATTTGTGCTAGTAATTAATTCTATGTGTAGCTTTCTTGGGATTGTTTTTGCTATGTCTATTTGCATCAAAATTTTGACTTGAAAGATGCTTTACATGATTATAATTATAATTATAAACATTCGTGCAATGGGATGGTTAACAAGAAAATTTGAGTTTTCAAAAAGAGTTGCAATCGAATATGTACCTTTTTGTTTGTAAATGCTAAAGCCCATTATTATTCTTTGGCTACATTATAAGATATAGATTTCTTTTTGTTCCATAAATCCCAACCTCCCTTTTTACCTAGATTGACAACAAATTTTAACACTTAAATTATATGTACCCTTGGGCATTGTTGAATTATATTCTATGTATTGGATATCTGTACTAGGCTGCATGTTCTTAACACTTCTGTGATGATTATAGATAGTATAGTCCAGCATAATGTATGTGGAGAGGATTAACTAGTGCTTGCATAGATGATTTAGTAAATGATGTAGACTATTTTGTATCATGACAGATTTGTATAATTAGTAAGTGTATTTTCTAACGTTTGTCTTCCTTTTTCTGTTCAGGCTGAACAGCAGATGGGAGAGAATTTACTTGCAGGAGGAGGAATAGCGTTTTATAGAATGTTAGAAGCTGTACCTTTTCAGGGTAGTGGAGATAAGATAAAATTGCCACCATCCTGTTTCACAGAGTTGTCTGATCAAGGTGCATTTGACAAGGGTCCCATGTACTTCCAATTGTCAGTGATTCATCAAGAGGGTCCTTCAGAGATTAAGGATAGTGAAAAGGGAACTGTTAGGACCACTCATTCAGGTGTCTTAGAATTTACTGCAGATGAAGGCTCTGTTGGGCTTCCTCCCCATGTATGGAGTAATTTGTTCCCTGTGGATACACCCAAGACTTCTTTGGTTGAGGTCCGTTATGTTCGACTTTCAAAAGGAACATATGCTAAACTTCAACCTGATGGAATTGGCTTTTCAGACTTACCCAATCACAAAGCTATTCTTGAAACAAGCCTTCGACAGCATGCTACTCTTTCTCAAGATGATATTTTCACAGTTAAATATGGGGAGTTGACATACAGACTACGGGTGCTTGAGCTGAAACCTTCTTCAGCCATATCTGTATTGGAAACAGATATTGAGGTGGATATAGTCAACCCAGGTGTTGACTCAGACGGGACAAATCAGTATGTGTTAAAACCACTTGTGTTTGGGACATCAGACTCCGGGTTGGTTGAGGAAGGAAATTATATGTTTTATAAGTTCTCAATTGATGACAAAACATGGGAAAATATTGTTTCTGGTGATGTCAACATAGAGGTAAAGATAGATGCAGAAACGAATGGCGGAGATACTGATCTTTATGTATCCAAGCATCCCCTTATATTCCCAAACCGGCATCAACATGAATGGTCTTCCCATGATGTTGGTTCAAAGACTTTGATCCTTAGCTCCAAAGATAGGAACTTGGGTGCTGGTACTTACAGCCTTGCTGTCTACGGTTTCAAAGGAACAACTAAGTACCAGGTATCAGTGCATGTTCAAGAGAACAGCATGCGTGCGGTGGGTCAACAAGCTGTACATTTATGTTCGATGGATGTGGATACTGTGGAGTGTCGCAATTGCAAGCATTTTATTCCCACAAGGAGTATTGCGCTGCATGAAGCCTACTGTAGTAGGCATAATGTCGTTTGTCCACATGTTGGCTGTGGGATTGTTCTTAGGATTGAGGAGGCCAAAAATCATGGGCATTGTGAAAAATGTGGGCAAGCTTTGCACCTGGGAGAGATGGAGAAGCACATGAAAGTGTTCCATGAACCACTTACGTGTCCTTGTGGAGTAGTCCTTGAGAAGGAAGACATGGTAGGCCACATTTCTCCCTTCCATAGAAAATCTCTTTCTATTTACTTTATTTGTTCTAATTTTAAGGCATTGAATTTACCTTAGAAGTGGAACACAAGCTAATTCACCGAATTGACAGTTATTGTTCTGGTTTTATGAGAATGTTGCTTGATGCATAACTTATACACTTGTGTGTCATTGTATGCTGGAAACAGTGAAAATGATTGCAGATCCACTAGCCTCCTTCTAGGCTGGCAGATATTTAATAGAACTGAGCATGAGTGTTGATTGTATATTACCATGTTAGCTTTCTGTTAGGTTGTATGCACACATTGATTAGGTATATACATCTCAGACCAGTGGTGTTGACATGTTCTCAATATGGTCTACCAACTGAAGGTTTGAATGGTCATAATTTATAAAAGACAAACTCAAATGTTTGGCAGCCCATTTTCACATGTCTGCATCTCTTCAACTCTTTGGTTTGTCCTTTCGAAGCACAAGGTTCCAATATTTAATTTTTGATGGGATCCATCACCTAAGCTAGATAGAGGAACATGGCAATTGTTTGTTTAGCTCCTGTAGTGACCAAGATTATTGGAGCATACATTCCCTTCAGTTCAATTTTTTAAATGTGATGTTAAGATGAGAAAGTTGAGAACTGGGCGATAACCTGAATGCGTCTTTCTTAAAATATTTCTTGTTTATTCAAATATCTTTACTTTTACTAACTTTCAGTTTATTTGAATAGGTGCAACATCAAGCCTCAGATTGCCCTCTGCGCCTAATCCCATGTCGGTTTTGTGGAGACATGGTTCAAGCCGGAAGCTGTGCAATGGATGTTAGAGACAGGTTGAGGGGACTCTCGGAGCATGAGAGCATTTGTGGCTCAAGGACAGCTCCATGTGATTCTTGTGGACGTTCTGTAATGTTGAAAGATATGGACATCCACCAGATTGCAGTTCACCAAAAGAACTAAAAATATCATTGCACCTTCCACAATTCCAGATTTCCAGTAAGGTAGCCAGCACTAATTTGTACTGGCTTATATTCTTTAAGATTCAATGCGAAAACCAACACTGCAGTTGTTGACATATGTGCATTGAACCAAAGAAACAGATGTGAATTATTTGTATCTATTTTAAGAATTACAAGGCATGATTGTTTCTGCTTGTGAAAAAAATCAAATATATGAAGATAATTATTCATCTGAATGGTATTGTTCATCATGTAGTTTCACATACTTGGGCTAAGATTGGATCAATAGACTTGCTCAACTTTTCCATTCCCCCTTTTCCCTTTCAAATCCATCTTTATTCAAAGCTAAAATCTTCCATTTGCCTACGTTTTCCTGTTTCTGCATGATCCAAACTACAGAGAAGAACTGCAGAAACATAAAAGAAAAGTGGCAAGTACAATCTATTATCGGATATTGTGGCCCTTTGAAAGGCAGAGGTGTAGCTTATTTGCTTTCAGTTGGGGGTGAAAGCCCTTGCAGCTTTGGTCAGGCTATTGTCACTAGAATGTTGTTCAAGGGTTTTTTCACCTTCATTTTCTTTTGTTTGTCCTTCGATGTTTGGTTGCAGTTAACAAGTGGGGATGAATGATCATGGATTTGGTTTTTGATCCCATGTGAATATAGCAGGATGATCTTATCCATTATATTTTCCTTAAGTTATTATCAGAAAATTAGTACAAGAGTCATCATCAGTTTGTCACATTAATAACAAGCCTAGCAGTTTGTAGACAAAAAAAAAAAAAAAAAAAAAAAAAAGCTTAGCAGTTAAACTTAGCCATTATCAAATTAGCAATTCAGTCTGACTTTTTTTTTGGTACATAGAAATTCAGTCTGATTTGATTCAATGGTAGATATCTTGAATTCTCCTTAAAAAATCAACTTCAAATATTAACGCTCTGACTTCAGATTAATTGT
>AWWV01006078.1:0-16130 GCA_001974805.1 Corchorus capsularis | reverse complement strand
ATTCCTAGAAGTAGTAACAAGCATAAGCTTCGCATTGAAGATTTCTATGTTGTAGACAAGCTTTGCTATGGATTAGGTCATTGTAATGGAATACCAATGGCTAGGTTGTTACTCTCAAGGATGTGGGAAGTAGTTCATTCTTCACATGAAGATAAGGCATTTGTTTTTCCATTGTTGATTAGCAAGATTTTGGTCAATGAAGAAATTGAAGTCGATGGTGAGTATTGCTTCAACAATGAAGACAATGTTATTGATGTGAATTGTTTAAGTCATTTGGGTTTAAGGAGGAGAGTTGTTGCCAATGAGGTAGATTGGTACAATGTGCAAAGAAGGACTTATGCACAAGGACTTGAACAATCACAAGGGACAAGACAACCATCCTTGGAAGTTGATGAAGAAAATTTCCAAGAGCTTCCTATGAGAGAATTTCAACAACTTATGGTTCGAGAGATGAGACAACATAAAAGTGAGATGAGAGCTTACATGGAGAGAATGGAAGACACATTACGTGATTCCATGGGTCAAAGGAGACCAAGGAGAGGCCATTAATACTTATCCTTAGGATGTCATATGTTATGAACCCTTTTATGTTTTGCATTTTTATCATGACATTGCATGCATTTGTATTTGTATTTGTATTTGTATTTGTTCTATTTGGATCTTATGTAAGACTTATGTGTTTGAATGCTATGATTGATACTATTTTTAGATTAATTTGCTCAAAGATTGGATGCATACTTTCTAAGTGAATTAACTCTTGCATGTGTTCAATTAATTGGATTACCCCATTTATTGTGATTTATTGCTAGTAGTAAGTTTGCTTGATTTATTAAATTGTGTCGACACTTACTCACTTTTTAGATCGAGTCTTACTTGTGCACTTCATTTTTCCAAAAGTTTTCAAAACAACATGTTTTGAAATTTTTTGTCAAAATACTAGCACATCACACATTGAGGACAATGTGTCTTTTAAGTGTTGGGGGAAGAAGTAGTCTATTTGAAAGATCCTATTTTCTTTTCTATCTTATTGATTAGAGACAAATTTTTCAAAATTTTTGAAGAAAATTAAAAATTGTTTTATATCTCTATTAAATTTTGATTTAATTTCCATGAGTATAGTCTTTTATAATATTATTTAGTTTGAATACATTGAAAATATTTTTCAAATTTTCTTATGTATAATTTCATTCTTAGATTGAGAAGTGTAATTAGTAAGGTTTTTCATACCCAAAAATGGTTTGACAAGTGCATTACTTCTAGAACTTGTGTTGATTCTTGTGTACATTTATAGAAGTATGTCATGGATATGTCAAAGACTAAGTGTGGGGGTATGAAGGGTAGCTTAAATCTTTTAAAAGAAGTGTTTCCATGTTAAGAGGAAAAGAGATATTTTCTTGCTTAATAAAAAAAAATATTAATAAATCCATTGTTGTCACTCTCTTTTCTTTAACAAAAGGAGTTAGTAACCCTTGGAAAGAGGATAAGAGGCATGGAAAGCGGAAATATTGTCCCTCTTATAAAAATGAGTGTTAGTAACCTCAAATAAAGGGAGCTAGTAGCCCCAATTCATGGACACTTCTAAGGTTAGTAACCTTGCTTAGAAATTTTGGGCTTTTTCTTTTAAAACCCATCTTAATTTTGAATAATATCCATGATATTACTTTCTCTTTGGAAATTGATGAAAATGCAATCTTATGGTAAGTTTTCCTTGTCAAATTTATCCAAGGTATGTTGATCTTAGAACTTACATTATTGATTGGAGTGATTTTGTGCATAGTTGATTTGAATTTTATGGTCTTTGTATTTTCACTAACTTATATTGCATTTGACTAGAAAATGTAGATTAAATTCTTACTTTGTTAGAAGTACTTTGTTTTCTAAAGTTTGATGTCTCTAGTTAATGTTACATAATGTTTGTGTGTATCGTTCTAGTTAAGTAAACCCTCAGGAGACTATAACTCCTCCTTTATAGACGTATAGAGGTTTAAAGGCTTACGTCACATCTAAGTGCCACCGTACACCTACGAAAGTGAAATCAATATGTTGCTTAGTTTAGTCACTAACCCTTTTGCTTTCTTAGGATTAACCTTAGTGTAGACACCGAAATTTGGTTCAGGCCAAATCTAAGTTTAGTATGGAAAAAGTCCAATGATGTGGCCTGGTTAGGTTTGGGTTAAATTGTTTTAGGTGGGGTTTGGGCTTTTGTAATTTATTTGGGGCAGTTAAGTGGGTCAAATAATTATTTAGCACATGTGTAAAATAGGTCTGGGTAGGAAATTTCCTGATAGTTTCCTAGACTTGCTCCCAAAGGATTAATAGCCTATATAAAGGCTCTCTTTTCCTAACCCTATGGAGACAGCCAATACAGACAAACACACGCAATAGATATATAGAGACAGGAACGGAGACGAAAACACACAGGCATTAGAGCAGAGCAAATTTCTTTTCGGTTAACACAAAATATTGAGAGAGTTTGTATTTTTTTTTAAAGCTGGTGGGGAATTCGTCTGTTATTCTTACACCACACAGCAAAGTAAATCAATAAGATTTGAAAGGTACATTCAGACTCCAGTACCTTGTCTTCATATTACAAATTCCATGTGCTTTTCCTTGCCTCTTTATTTTCAATTACTAATTCCAATTTATTTTCTTGGTACGGTTCTTTCTTAATTTCTTTTTTTTTCTTTTCTTTATTTTCGTTGACTAATCTAAATCTTCATTCTTGATGTTTGATTTTTTTATTATATTTTTCTAGCTCTTTAATTAGTGTAAATATTATTATATATATATATATACATATATATAGGACGAAGGTTAATTGTAATCATGTCTGAATATTTTTTTTCTTCTTGGGGCGTTTTTTTTTTAGTTTTGTTAACATTGTTTAGTATATAACTAGGTTATGAAATTGATTAGAATAAGATTTAAAAGAGATCAAAATAAAAGCTTTCAAATTAAGCGGATGATAATGAATTTTTTTTTCTTCTTTAAATTTATATATTTTGCATCATATGCATTAGATTAGGTTAGATAAATCTTTCAAATTCTGCCAATCTTGTGGGGAATTTGGAGATTTTGCATAATTAGGGTTCATGTAAAAATAATAATTAAAGGATTAACAAAATTCATAATGAGAATATTTTCTAAATCTTGCCAAATTGTGGAAGGTTTAGGAGATATTTTAAGAAAACAAATAAATTAAAAATAGAATTAATAATGAGAATATTTTCTAAATCTTGCCAAATTGTGGGAGATTTAGGAGATATTTTAAGAAATAAAATAATAATAAAGTTGAGAATATTTTCTAAATCTTGCCAAATTGTGGGAGATTTAGGAGATATTTTAGGAAATAAACTAATAATAAAGTTGAGAATATTTCTAAATCTTGCCAAATTGTGGAAGATTTATGAGATATTTTAAGAAATAAATAAATAATAAAGAATGAGAATATTTCCCTAAATCTTGCCAGATTGTGGGAGATTTAGAAAATATTAAATAATAATAAAAAAAACTAATTGACAAGAAAGATTTATAATAATAGAAATTAATAGTAATTAAAAGATTTTGCCAAATTTGTGGGAAGTCTAGAAAAATATAAAAAAACATAATAAATTAAAATAATAAATACTTTGTGGTCTTGCCAATTTGTGGGAGACCAAATAAAAAAGATATGATCAAAATTCAAAGATTAGAAACGGGAATCATAGTAAAGGGTAAATTTAACAATCATAAATTTAAAGGATTAAAAGGTAACAATTAAGGCTAAAGGGTTAATGTTTAGTTAAATGGTACTGTCATTTTGACAGGCGTTGTAGGGGTGCTAATACCTTCCCTACACGTAATCGAACCCCCGAACCTAAAATCTGGTAACAAAGACTAATGGTTAATCATATTAATGAACTTAATTTAACTATTAAGAATACATTAAAATGGTTAATTTAACTTAGGTGGCCAATCACACCTAGATAAAAAAGATTGGTGGCGACTCCTTTCCAATGCGTCTAGCGCTCAGATCTCGCGATTTGCACGTTACGACACTTAGTTTGCTAGGGACTAGCAAAGCTTAAGTGTGGGGGAAATATGATCGGACCAAAATTATGCATCTTTTTATGGTTATTTTCCTATGCTTTTAGGGTATTTTATGTTGATTATGCCTTATGTTTGGTATATTTGTGTTTATAGGTGTTAAAGTGAAGAAAAGTGCAAAATCACCATTTTTGTACCTTTTTGGAGCCTTTTTGGATGATTATTTACACAAATATTTTCCAAGGACAATTTGGATGAAGAATGGAGCCAATATGTTCGTAATTCAAGTGCTTGAAGAGTCAATTTTATCATCATAAGATTGATTTTCAAGAGTTTAAAGCAAATGAGTAAAGTTGAATTTCAAGGCAAGAAAACATGTCAAGATGTGTCAAAACACTGGAGTACATGGGTCGCGAGGCAAACCACATGGGGCGCCAAGTATAGCACATGGGCGTCCAGCGCTAGTCGAGACATGCCACCAGCAAGCACATGGGCGCTGGCGACATGGGGGCTGAGAGCAACGCCCTGGGCGCACAAGCCATCCACATGGGCGCCCAGGGGGAGTCAGGGGTAATGTCAAGTGCGCGCCACCCAGCCATCATGCGTGTCTTTAACTTGAACCCTCTTCAATTGTTTCCAGATTTGGCAACCTTTCTGTATTTTGGCCATAACTTTTGATCTAGAGCTCCGTTTGAGGCGTATGAGTAGCCGTTGGAAAGCTAACTCCAAGATCTACAACTTTCGTGTAAGCCCAGTTCGAACGTTTTCGTGGACAAAAATGCCCCTGAAGTCAGCGGACAGAAACTGTCCTGGGCCTTTTATGCGGGATTGATTCAATTAAGCCCAAATTCTTATTTGGACTAGCTTAAAGACTTGGAGAGCAGCCCAGCACGTCCTTAGGGTTTGTTTAAGCTCTAAATTAGCCCTAAGCCACCTCTATAAATACCCTCTTAAGTCTAGAACCCTAGAAGAACATATCATAATACTCTTCTACATAATTTGCCCTAGTTTTCTAGGTTTTGCGCCGTCAAGGAGAGGGAGGAGGAAGCCGGCCTCTAGCATTGTAAGTCACTCATGGATTGCTTGCAATCCATGAGTAGCTAAACCTTTTATACTTCTTTTCCTTAGATACTTTTGATCAATGAATATATGGTGAGACCTTTGTTCCTAATAATTTGAGCTTTTTCTGTTTAAATATGTTTCTTATCTCTATGCTTCATCTTATGTGTTCATACTTTGATTTATTTGGTGTACAACATATCTTGAGATTTATGAATGATATAGTTAGATTCAAGTAGCTTGAGTCAAGCTAAAATTGGTCCAAGTAACAATTGTAATTCTAGGAGTCCTAGGTTCAATTGGAAATTGACGTAGGCAAGTTTGGTATTGATTTATCATGCATGTGGATTAATAAAACTTAATGCTTGTTATATGAAGGGCTGAAACCATAAATTATAACATTTGAGGTTAATTGTAGCGAGATGCGGGTTAATCTTATTAGCATGTTGGAATTAGCATTACGTCTGTTCCTATACCAATTATTTAAATGGAGTTGTTTAAGATGTTAAGAGGATTACTTTGTTTCAATGAAAGTTGATGTCTACGTCTTAGGCTATATACCGATTTGGAGTAATTTATGATTCTTAATTGATTGCAATCTAAGCCAAATTTATGTTTAGTGTCCATGATCCATGATTCACTTGATCAAAGTAGTTGCCTAAAGGAGAAGAAGAATGTTTTTACTCATTGTTTTTCTCAAACTCTCTATTTTAAATCTTTAGTTTAGATTTCTTTTAATTGTTTTCTAGTTTAATTAATCTATTTTGAAAAACCCAAAAATATCTTTTCTAGGTTAGAATTTCTTCTGTAAGATTTAACTTTGATTTATACCTTCCCTGTGGATTCGACCCCTACTTGCCTTAGCTAAGTAGTTTATCTATTTGTTAATTGATTTGTGGGGAATTTATCTTGTGATTTGATCAACGACCGATCCGAAATAATAAGGAAAGATTTTGGCCAAAGACCAATTTCCTTATATATAAGCTCAAATCCTTTTAAAATCAAGGACTTAAGCTTTGGGGGGGGGGGGGCATTGTTTATAACTCAATTTACAATTGAGTATAAAATGGTCTTTGCATGAAGTAAGTCAAGATGAGTGGTCAGGATTTAACCAAAAATCTTGATGAAACTTAGTTTCTGCAACACCCTGACTCTATCAGAATTAGGAAAATCTTGTAATTAATTAAACAAGGGCCGGAATTAATAATTAAATTAATAAATAATAACTATTTTTGGAATAATTATTATAAATATATCCATGAATGTCGCCCTGCCTATGGGTGTGGTGTGATAGGCCTCAAGGGAGCAGCTTCCTTAGGTATTGCTGCCTTATAGCTCAAGCAGAGAGTCAAAAAGGGAGTTGCATGCTACCTGACCATGCAGGTGGAGAAATTATCTTGGAATTAAAAGTCTAAGTCTTTCCCAACTCTCAGGGAAGGCCGCCCTAGTCATAGGAAGCAGTCTCCTCACCTCTTGCTCTGAGGAGGCAAGGAGCAAGAGTTTGTCAGCAAGTGAAACACTCACTGAACTAAGGGAGGCGTGGGATTTTATCTCCCACACCCCTCATACATGATCACCCTAGTATAGTGGTTACGCCGCCCAGCTAGCAGTACTCCCCTGGGAGGCAAATTTGCATTTTGATCATTTAAGGACAAAAAGGCGAAACCAAGGAAATTGAGCTAGCTAAGGGGTGCGGCTCCAACAGGGGGGTTTTACCATGATGAACCTTGGGTAACATAGGTCATCCTGGCTAAATTTCATCTCAAATTGACTTAAGATGAAAAACTTATGATAGTTTTTCAGTTAAGGACAGTTTGGGGTGTCAAACCAACTTCTCTATGTTAGAGAGTTCGGTTTTACTTAGAATTTTTTCCATAGCTTCATGGGAATAATTTAAGCTTACTGGTGGAAAATTGGCTTCATTGGACCTAGAATGAAAAACTTATGCGAGTTTTTCATTTAAGGACAATTTAGGGAGAGAAACCTAGTTCACCATCAAGGGGAGCTCGGTTTTACTTAGAATTTTTTCCATAGTCTTATGTAGAGAATCTAAGTCCCTTGGCAAAGTTTCATCCTGATCAGACTTAGAATGAAAAACTTATGCTAGTTTTCATTTAAGGGCAATTTGAGGTGTGAAGTCCAGTTTGCTATGAAGGAAGGCTCGGATCAAGCAAAGATTTTTACCATAGTCTATGGCTGATATATGAACCCTACTGGTGAAGTTTGGGCTCAATCCAAGCTCATTTGCAACTTTCACATTCTTTTCAGTTGAGGACAAAGTGGCTTTATCACCCCGGTTTAGCCATGGTTCTTAATTAAAGGATATTTTTATGATTTGAAGAGCTAAATATGGCTAAGTATGAGTAATTTCGTGGCTAGGGTACTTAGTTACAAGACCCAGGGTCACCTCTTAGCCAATTAAGTGATTTCAGTCCATTGGAGGTAATAGAGACTACACCTGATACAACAGATGCTGCCTAGTGCCTCATGCTACCTGGTACCTCATGCTACCTAGTACCTCATGCTACCTGATACTATGAGGGGGAAGTCGCCTACTATGCTATGAGGGACGCCTCATCCTAGTCTCCTCACCCTCCTTCCTATCACCTGCTGCAGCAATCAGATGGAGAAGGGAGTTTCACTGCAACTTCCTGGAAATTTCCTCCGACCAATCAGAAGAGTTCGACTTCCTAAGCAAGTAAAGCCCACCAGATTTCAGGCCCATGCCGCCCCTATATAAAGAAATCAGTTCTAGAGCTTCAAAGGCAGTTCTCACAACTCACAGACATCACTCGTCTCACAAACTTGCCGAGCGCAATTTTCTCTCAGGCTCCGCGCCTTTTTACTCTTGTTCATCGAGTTCTTACTCGTTCTTTATATTTTCCTTGTTTCAATCTTGTCTCCGGACGTAAAAACATCGAATTCTTGTTTATTTTAGAAAAGACAGCAATCAAATTGCTCTTTTCCCCCTATTTCAATTTCAATCTCAATCAATCTCCGCTCTTGAAGCGCTCTTTTTTAGGAAGTCTTACTCTTGTGGATCCAATGATTTAAATGCCCCGGTGTGACTTTGATCCAGTCCCCACAAATCGCTCTGATCTTTTAATATGCTGCGTTTTGCACCAGATCTTGTTGTTTACTCTCACTTTGTCAATTTCAGCAAATTGACTAGCACGCCCCTATGCTGTCATTAAGTAGTTTTCGCAGAAACTCTCCAAAGAGATTTTTGGCGCAACAGATTGTAAATTTGTAATAAAACTTACTATTATTGTATTCCTAAAAAAGTTTCCAAGGAGACGCTCCAGTGGTTAAAGTTTGGGATTTCGTGCGAGAAGTCTCGAGTTCGAATCCTAGATAAGCGTGATGGGATTTGAGATAGGAGAAAATTATCTCCTATTGTGTAATCCATTTAAATATCATGCTTATAAGTAACAAAAATAATTATACTCCTAAAAAAAACCAGGAATATCTCTTTATATACGTAAATTTACCACAAAATTAACAGATATACATCTGTCATTAATTGATTCAATACCCGGATGCTATCCAATTCTTTTTAGGTAAGGAAAAAGGAGGGAATAAAAAAATCCGTACCGTTAGGAACCATTCAAATACAGTAGAGGTTTTTGGGCCTTTAGTTCACCTCTTATTTCCTTTCATAGCAAAATACTCTCTGTTTTTTTTTTTTTTTGGCAATAAATACTCTCTGTTTCTGTAAGGATAAAAAAGAGCAAAATAAGATACGTAAATATATACATATAATAGAATAATTACATCAATTGTCTTTTATTATTTAAAAAACGCCCAATTGCATATATATATATATATATATATTCTCAAATAACACAATACTATTATATAATATACTCCCTCCCATTCAAAATAAGTGAAACACTAGGAATATTACACAGACCAAGGCAATGATTAGTTAGTTTTAAATTTAATAAAAAATCACTTAAAATGACATAATTACCCTTCTAAAACTTTTTATAAATAATTAATTAATAAATCTTCTCTCCTTTCCAACTTTCCAAGACCACTTAAAAGTTCAACCACTTTAATTAACACTAGGGGTATATATGGAAAAAAGAATAAAATTACATTGGTTTTGTAATTGTTTCACTTATTTTAAAAGACTGCAAAAGTTGAAATGTTTCACTTATTTTAAATGGGAGGGAGTAATAACTACTATTATATAATAAAATAGTACACAATACTATTATATAATAACTACTATATAATCATGGAACGCAAACAACTGCAAAGATTCCAACTGAATGAAGTCGTATTTTCAGACTCTCTGGAAATTATGAGTACCAAATTATCAACTTTTAAATGAAATTTATCCAAATGTACTCTTTCTGGCAAAAACTTGCCTAAAATAAAAGAAAAATAAATTCATTAAGAGGAATATATATTAAATTATTTCCTTCAGTTGTTAGTTTTTGAATTTCTGTGGTCTCTTAGTCTTAGTCTCAGTGCAAGTGGGAATCAATAATCAGAAAGAGAGTATTTTTGGTCGTATATTGGGCATTTGGGCTAAGGGAAAAAATGAAAATTAAAAAGAAAAAAGAGGTGGGTGGACAGAAGAGAACCTTATGCTTACTTTCCATAACGCCTGGTCTCCCTTTTTATGACAATAATTTATTGGGAAAAGCATGGCAGTGCCCTCAGAAGTAATTCCCAATTCCATTACGTGGCTCTCTTCTATTGGGTAATTTTGCTACGACTTTGCCTCCCCTTTTTCTTTTATAGAAAAGCTTTTTTCTCCTTCAAGAAAAAAAAAAAACCCAATTTAATGATGATCTAATGCTTGTGTTTTAATGGGAATTTTGGTTATTAACTGTTCGAAGGGGGGGAAAGTAGATTTATGGATTTTTGTTAGTAGTAGTAGTAGTATAATTTTTACATATTCACATCATATAATATTGCTTCTTGGAAAATATAATATTCCATATTCCTTTCGACCGAAAGGGCGTTTGCCATTAGAAGATAAATATACTACTCAAATTCTCTAATAAATCCTATCAAATGTTCATTAATTAGATTCTTATAAATATATATATATATATACTATAGTAATTAAATTTATATATTATCACATTATATATTTAGATTAGATTGTAGGGTGAGATGTGAATTATCTTTTTATTATTGAACTCCACCCTAACCCCAATACAGTAGCGATATGTCCCTTGACCTTGATCTCCATGCATGCAAGACCCAACAATGCGACCCATATTTATATATTGAACACTACTTGAATTCAAAAGATTAAGCCAATGATATTTTTGGATTCTTCATATGCATGTCACTTTTACAATGTAGAGTTTTCTGATGTGTTAAGACTTAATTAAAAATATACACATAGGGGGCTTTATTAATTTTTAGAGTAGAGAAAAGCAAAATTAAAAATAGACTCATCCCCCCTTGGCGATGAGAACCAATGGTGATGATGATGAAGAGTACGGGAAACACTGGTAAAAACTAGAAAACTAGAGTGAGAAATTTAAAAAAAAATAGAGGGAGAAAGAAAGGGTTAGAGGCCGGTGAGGCGGCTAGGATAGTGAATTCTCACTTTGTTTGTGGTGTTAACAGTTAACGCTACTTTTTCTTCCCACTTAAAGCTTTGTGATCATTATTAATATATTCCTTAACATGACGTAGTTTGAACTCTTCTCAAAAAAGTTTGCACCGCATATGCAATGAACAAAACAAAGAAATGCAATTAAGGGTGGCATCATTTGCCAAATCCAATTCCTAACCCACAATTCTCCAATCAAATTGCATCTTACGTTTATGTTGCTTTGAATTTCCCTTTAATTTGATGTTGAGACATTGCCAAAAATAAAAAATAAAAACAATTAGCAACAACCGAAATGCACTCCTAAAGCAATTGTGTAAGCGATAAGATCATTAATTAGGGAAAAAAGAAGAGATTAATTAAATTCAAAGAAAGCAATCAAAGCATACAATTTTAAAGTTCTATGTATATGTCGCAATTGGATATGATTCTAAGTTTCTAATTAACGGCTAATTTAGACTTGGTCCATCCCTTGCCCTAAATACTCAATTAATCTAATTAACATTAGGTCAAACACTATGAAACAATACTTTTCATAGACTATATAAAAAATATAATTAGCTTTGAGGTATTAATTTTACGTGGTTAATATTTTTAATTTAGCTTTTTCCGGCTTAAGTTTCATTGATTAATGCGTCCTAATCGACCGCCTTTTCCTTTTTTACACCCAAACAAAGGTTGGTTTAATAGTACTATATACGAAGTGGAATCCTAATTATTCATTAACCATGATTAAAGAATAATTATATCATTAATTAATTAGGGGCAATGCATGCAAATGAGATGATCCCTTGTAGCTTTGACAAGGTTTTCAAGGTTATTGGCTATTTCATAGGAGATAGGACAGTGGAGAGGAATGTATTTTTGCTTTCCAATCGAACGAAAAAAGTTGGGTTTAAGACATAATCATTAATCTTTAAATTAATTAATCACATTTTAGAAGAATAAATATTTAATTAATTCAATAAATAATAAGAATAATAATGGTACGTAAATAGTTTCTTTATTTATTTATTTTTTTCTTCTTTAAACAAAGGAGAAATCCGATTCCCCGCGTCATCATTTTTATATGTTGTCGAGTCAACTCCGAATTTATGCATCCAGTTGGCACTAATTGGCATCTGCTAATTGCTAATTTTATGTTTATAGTACGTCGACTGATTTTTTTTTTTTTAAAAAAAATGGTGTACATTCTTCAACATAAAAAAAATTACATTTCATAATATTAAGTACGTACTAATTATACTAATATATATATATATATATACTTTCTGTACCCCGGTGATTTGACTTCTGTGTATATATTTCTTTCGTTCCTTTTTTCTTCCCCTTCAATTTTGGTAATAGGAAGACATTCCATATTGATATGATAGGGCTACGGACTTTGAATTTTTTTTTGTGCTTTCCATATTTATATTTGAATATTTTATTCTCTTGGCAATTAGGGAAATGAGAATCATTTTGCTTTCCTTCTACAACTTATAATTGGCCTGATTATTGTTTATACCTCAATTTACAATTGAGGGTAAATTGCTCTTCACATAAATATTATTTAGATGTGTGGTTAAGATTTAATTAAAAATCCTGAAGAAACTTAGTTTCTGCACCACCCTAGTTCTAATAGAATTAGGAAAATCTTGTAATTAATCAATAAGGACCGAAATTTATAATTAATTAGTAAATAATAATTATTTTCAGAATAATAATAATTATTATTATTATCCATTAATGCCGCCATTGCCTAAGGATGTTGTGTGATGGGTCATCAAGAAGCAGTTTCTTTTAATGCTACAGTCAGCTAGGGAGGCAAGCAGTAAAAAAGGAAGTTGTATGCCATCTGACCATGACATTGGAAACATCTCATGGACTTAAATATCAAGAACAAGTCGTTCCCTGTACCTAGAGAAGGCCGCCCTGCTCTCAGGAAGTTGGCTCCTCATCCCCTGCATTGAAGGAGGTAGAAAGCAAGAGTTTGTCAGCAAGTGAAACACTTATCTAATTGAGAGAGGCATGAGATTTTACACCTCAAACCTCCTCAATATCATCTCCCTAACAAGTCAATGAGGCAAATTTAGTTGCTCCCTCCCAGGAGGCAAATTTGCATTATGTTGCTCCCTAACATATCTTATCTAGTTGCTCCCCTCCCAGGAGGCAAATTTGCATTCTGTTCAATTAAGGACAAAAAGGCGAAATCAATGAAATTGATCTAGCTAGGGGATGCGGCTCCAACAAGGGGGCATGCCATGATTATCCTTGAGTAATGTAGATCATCTTGGCAAAATTTCATCTCAATCGGACTTAAAATGAAAAACTTATGCACGTTTTTCAATTAAGGATAGTTTGGGGTGTGAAACCAAGTTCACCATGAAGGAGAGCTCGAATTCAACCAAGATTTTTCCCGTGATCTTTGGATGATATTTGAACCCTTACTGGTGAAATTTGGGCTTAATCCGAGCTCGTTTGCAACTTTTACACTTTTTTCAGTTAAGGACAAGTGGCTTTCTCACCCCGGTTTAAGCCATTTTCTTGACTAAGTGTTATTTTTATGATTTAATGAGCTAAATATGGCTAAGTAAAGATAATTTCATGGCCTTGATGATAAATTCTAAGTCTTGATGTCTGAAGGCCACTTCTTAGCCAAGTTAAGTGATTTCTGCTCAACGGAAACAGCGAAGGCATACTGAAGTGTGACAGGCAGAAGGAGAAATTGTCCATCACCCATACCAGAGGGAAGATTTCCGTCACCCATACCAAAGGGATGACGTCCTGGCAACCTCTCCTCCCTCCTCTCACCTGTTGGAGGCAATCAGAAGAAGAAGGAAGCTTCACTGCACTTTCCTAGAAGCTACAATCACATGGGGAGGAGGAATTCACCTTCTTCAGCAAGTAAAACCCACCAGTTTTTAGGCCCATGTCGTCCCCTATATAAAGGGATCAATCCCAGAGCTTCAAACACGCTTCCACAGTTACACAAACCAGCTCCTGCAGCTACAAACTTGCTCCGCGCAAAAAACCAAGCTCCGTGCTTATCTTCTCTCAGGCTCCGTGCCTTTTTCTCTTGTTCATCACGAGTTTTTACTCGTTCTTCATATTTCCCTTGTTTCAATCTTGTCTCCGGACAAAAGAACACTCCAGAAGTGTTATTTCCTTGTTTCAATCTTGTCTCCGGACGTTATAACATCAAATACTTGTTTCTCTCTCAGCAATAACAACAACTTGTTATTTTTTCTCAAATCTCTCAAATCAACAATAGTTCTTGCAGCGCAAATTTAGGAAGTCTTGTTTTTGTGGATCCAATGATTTAAATGCTTCGGTGTGACTTTGATCCAGTCCCCACAAATCGCTCTGATCTTTAAATCTACTGCTCCGCGCATCAGATCCAGTTTTTACAACCTCTTTGTCAATTTCAGCAAATTGACTGGCACGCCCCTATGCTGTCATTAAGAATTCTCCGCGAAAATTCTAGCAAGAGATTTTTGGCGCAACAGTTATATTGTTAATTAACGATTCTTTGACATGAATCACTAAATTAAGATAGTATATTACATTACGTGCATATTATATATATATATATAAGAGAAAGTTCTAGAATTACACAACACCAATTCACGAGGTTTTGGATTAATTTTTTTTTAAAAAAGTACTTTCTCTAACATGAGAGTCTCTCTCTATCTGAGGGTATTCTCTCGTTACTAAGAGCTTCTCCCCTCTTCGGCTAGTTTTTTTTTTTCCGTGTTCTTCTCCTCTTTCCCCTCCTCACCTCATTTTCCCGTCCTCTTTTGTTTCGCTTCTTCATTTTCTTCTCCTTTTTCCGATAGTGGTAGAGTTTTGGGTCTCGGGTGTTCTTTTGCTCTGTAGCCATGGTGGAATTATAACTATAGATCTAGAAGTTAACAACAAAGGAAACCGATCGAAAGACGGATGGATGGCTGTCGAATGCCTTATAGCAGAAAGATCGGTCAACAGAGGAGCAGTTACGATGATTCTAAGAAACCTGTGGCCAGAGGCGGAGGCTCCGATAATAGGTGAGATTGGTCAAAACCTATTTTCAGTTACCTTCTCATCTGCTAAATTGCTTTATGATGCTCTGGTTGAGAATCCCTGGGCTGTAATGGGTTTTTGTTTTAATCTGAAAGAATGGCAACTGATTGAGGTGCCAGTTATTGTTTCTACTGTTTTTCTGAGGGTTCCGGTGGCTGTCCCGCAACAGCCACCAGTATCCATGATCGCCCTTAATTGGGATTGTCAAGGTTTTGGGTCGGCCTTGACATTAAGAGCACTTAGAGAGTTTAAGAATAAATACGACCCTGTTTTAGTTTTTCTTATGGAATAAAAAAACAAAAAAGAGAAAGTAGATAGTATTAGAAGAAGTTTGGGTTATGTTAATGGTGTGTGTGTAGATGGTTCAGTGGTTTTTGAAGAAAGGAGGAGAGTTTGGCAGAAATTGGTGAATAAAATTGACATTCAGGATGGGGTCTCTGCTTTAATGGGGGTTTTCAATGAGATTGCCAAGGACTTGTGTGATGAATGCATTGCCATGATTGCCTTCACTATTTGGCTGATATGGAAAAACAGATGTGAGTATATGTTCAAAGAGACTAATATGAATCTCCTGAATTCGACATTGAGAATTCAAGCTATTATGAATGATTATTGCAGATTTTGTGATGAGAAGAACAAGGTGAAAATCCTTGTTAAGAACACTGAAGTTTCGCAAAAATGGGCCTTCCCACCTACAAGTTGGGTAAGAGTGATTAATGACAGTGCTTTTAACGAAGAAGATGGAAAAACTGCAATTGGTTTTAGGCATAGTGATAAGAAAGTAGAATTATGTGCTTTTAGAGGAAAGAGAATTCAGGTGGTATCCCCTGTGCAGAATAAGGATTGTGCTCTACAGAAGGCTACCTAGTTCTGCTCAGATAAGGGAATTGTTTGGCTCTCTTTGGGACAGATTCAAGTGAGCTCTTCAACGCAACCATTCCAGTGAGACAAAACATAATGGTGATCATGGCGTATCTGATGAATTTTAAAACCTTATCTGATGACATGAGAAATATGAAGTTTCAGTTGGTTCGAAGAGAAGCTATTGTAGTGATAGACTTGGTTGCAACCCATGTCAAAACGGGAATGTGCCCTTCGGGGGGACTTTCATCTCCAATTCTCTTTTAAGATGGATGGCTTACTTGCATCACTAGAGCTTCATTGTGAGGAGACAGGGTTTATAGACCTTGAGGGTCAACAACCCTCTTTTCGTCTGTCTTCATTGTTTCCTTTTGTTGTAGTCACTTTCCTTTTATTTTAATTAATACAACTTTTTTTGGACGGCCAAAAAAGAATCCATGAGGTTTAAATTAAACTAAGTGAACGAGATCGATTTGGATTCCTTATGGATCATAAGTGGTAAAGGTTTGAATTTATAAACAAATATTCTTGAAATGGGTCCTCTATCGCTTCAACGACT
>AWWV01006077.1:0-56630 GCA_001974805.1 Corchorus capsularis | reverse complement strand
ATTTGGAAAGATTAATCTCTCATCATAAAAAATGAGGTATACTCGATATCCGGTAATAGCCAATAAAAATTGAAAATGTGTTTTACACCTCTTTATATTCAATATATATACTTCCCCTTGACATAGCATGATATTTATTGATCTATATATCGGTTAATTATATGTAGTGTCACTATTCTTTCGGTTATATTTTCATCTTTTTGGTTTATTGCAAGAAGTATCATATATATTACACTCGAGTTGTTAACTCAACTGGTAGGTGTACCGTGTAGAAATAATTCTCATAAGGTGGCTTTTGGGATAAATTTAATTGAGGCCCAACACCTAAATGTGTCCCAAATATTTTACCATGAATTAATGGGCTTGTTAGCTAGGGTTTTCAAGAAGAGTCTTTGACGGAGAGACTCACCTATAAATAAATATTAAACCACTTGGGTCCCTAGTCTCAATACGGTAAAATTTTCACACCATCTAAAGACTAGAAGTATTCAATTGTGAGAGATAGAAGTAGTTAATTGTGAGAGAGAAAGCGTTCTTCAATGGCTGGATGTAAGTTGATCCGCTTCTGCATAAAGTTTATGACATATTAGATTAATTGATTTATGATCTTTGATTTGCCATGTTTGATAGATTAAATCTAAGAGTTGATTTATTTCTTTTCTCTTGATAGAGGAATTTCTGTTTCAATTTTTATGATGATTGCTATGGGTTAAAATTAGGTATTTTTCTTTAACCGGTATAAAATTTGGCTAATATTTTGGTTTCCATGATTTAACTGTGTTTAGCCGCATGCTTCATAGTCAAAGGCTGCTCCTTTTGAGATCAATTCTAATTATATTTGAAACATCTATACATATTATCAGACGGTGATAATGGCTTTATGGCTTCGCTTGATTTCTTGTATTGTTGTTATATGTTAATAATCTGTATAACAAATTGAATTGGCCATAAATCTTGTCTTTATGCCGTGGACCCTTAAGGATTTTTGGGTTCATATTACATGCATGCTTTGATGATTAATTTGCTCATTTTTGTTCATATTACATGCTTCGATGATTAATTTGCTCATTGTTTTAGTCTAATATATTTTACTACGGTTTTGCTTTGCATGGGTATTCATGATGAAATTGGAGCATGTATTAAAATATTTTGATGAACTTCCAGTTTGATAGTTCACATAAGGAAGTCATTATGAGATGTCATGTGACTATATAATTTAATTAATTAAGGACTAGCCACAACATCCTTGATTTATTAAATTATATATAAGGTATTTTAGTCACATATGGTATATGATATCAATTGTGATTAATCATATTGAATGTGATAAATTTATCCCACCGGATTTTTTATTAATTGTATTTGCATGACTAATCAGTGATGGGGTATTAAGTTGTTGTTCTTAATTTACCCACAGGAATTAAGAAAAAGGAATACAATTAGTCTCATCATAAGGATGTTTGTGAATCTTTAAATAAGTGCTTAGCCCACATGCATTTTTTATTGTTGTATGATTCATAAATTAAAATATGACATGTCTTTACATTGGTAATTACATGATACAATTATTTGTTTTAGTATGAATTAAGCATGTTTTAATTTTGCAGTTGAGAAACATGACAATGTCAAAGGGTTGCTGAAGGCTATTGATGAGCAATTTGAGTCTTCAGATAAGGCACTTGTTAGCACTGTGATGACAAACTTATCGTCAATGAGGCTCATCGATGTGAGAGGTGTGCTGTGCAAATCATGAAAATGAGGGACATTACGGCTCAATTAAAGGCTCTTGAAGTTGATATGCCTGATTCTTTCCTGGTGCACTAAATACTGAATTCTCTTTCTCCTCAGTATGGACCTTTCAAGATCTCTTACAACACACATAAGGATAAATGGTCAATCAATGAAATTCTGGCCATGTGTGTGTAAGAGGAAACAAGGTTTTTAGCGGAAATGGGTGAAAGTGCACATATGATAACCTAAGGAAAGAATAAGGGACAAGCCAAACAAAAGGGAAAGGGATGGATTCCCGCTGAAGCTGACATCAAGAAAGAATCAAGTTGCTACTTCTGTAAAAGGAAGAGCCACATGAAAAAAGATTGTGTCAAATATAAGGCTTGCCTTGAAAAGAAAGGTACACCAACCTCTTTAGTTTGTTATAAATCTAATATGGTTGATATTTGTCATAACACTTGGTGGGTTGATTCTGGTTCTGCAATCCATGTTTCAAAATCAAAGGAAGCCGATGGGAAACGAGCGATACATCTATTCAGGAAACAAGGTGTCGTCGCATGTGGAAGCAATTAGAACATACCATTTGATTTTAAATTCTGGTTTTGTTTTGAATTTAGAAATAACTTTTTATGTACCAAGTTTTTCTAGAAACTTAATTTCGGTTGCAAGACTTGCACCTTTGGGTTATTCCTTTAGTTTGGAAACTTCTTTGAAATTATATTTCAAATCTGAACTTGTTGAAAATGGTACAATAATTGATGGTCTTTATAAAATCAATTTGCAAAATGATGGTTTTCACAATACAATGTATGTTCATGCTGGTATTAAAAGATGTGTTATGAATGAAGAATCCTCTATGTTGTGGCACCGCAGGTTGTGCCATATATCCATTGAAACGATAAAAAGATTGGTGAATGATAGGGTATTTAGTACTCTAGATTACACCGATTTTGAGATTTGTGTAGACTGCATATAGGGAAAGTAGACTAACAAGAAAGGTAAAGGTGCTAAGAGGAGTTCAGACATATTAGAGATCACACATACGGATATTTGTAGTCCAGATATTGACTCGTATGGTCAGAAATAATTCATCACTTTCATTGATGATTACTCACGATACATGTATCACTACTTGCTTCATAATAAAAATGAGGCATTGGATGCTTTTCAGGTATTCAAATCTGAAGTAGAGAAAAAATGTGGAAAGCAAATCAAGATTGTGAGATCAGATCGAGGTGGTGAGTATTATGGTAAATACAATGAGGATGGACAAGCACATAGTCCATTTGCAAGATTTCTTCAAGAGCATGAGATAGTTGCCCAATACACCATGCCTGGGTTTCCTGACCAAAACGGTGTTGCAGAAAGAAGAAATCGAACGTTAATGGACATAGTGCGGAGCATGATTAGCAGCTCCAAGCTTCCTAAATCCTTGTGGACTGAAGCTCTTAAAACGACATTGTATATATTGAACCGAGTTCCAACCAAGGTCGTTCCTAGAACGCCATTTGAGTTATGGATAGGTTGGAAATCGAGTTTGCGACATATACGCGTTTGGGGGTGCCCATCTGAAGTAAGAATTTATAATCCACAAGAAAAAAAATGGGATCCAAGGACTATAAGTAGGTATTTCATTGGATATGCTGAAAAAGTCTAATGGTTACAGATTCTATTGTCCATCTCATAACACTAGAATTGTGGAATCAAGAAATGCCGAATTTCTTGAAAATGACTTGATTAATGGGAGTAATCAATCTTTGAATATTAATTCTAAGGAGGATCATAGAGTTACCCAAGCTTCCACTTCAAGTGAAAGATTGGTTGTTGTACACAACACCCCTCAAGTCCAATTGGGTGTTGAACAACTAGCTGCTGAGGTTCCACAAGTTGCTGATGATCCAATTGATCCGATTGTTCAACAAATACCTGAAATTGTTGAGCAACCAGTTGAACAACCTGCCCTCCAGTAGGATGTTAATACGGGATTAAGGAGATCAACAAGGGAAAAGAAATCAACAATACCTACTGACTTTATAATGTATCTACAAGAGGTTGACTATAATGTTGGAGCCGAAAATGATCCTAAAACATTTTCACAAGCCATGAGTTACAAAGAATCTGATTTGTGGTATAATGCCATGAATGATGAGATGAATTCTATGGCATCTAATGGAGTCTAGGATCTTGTCGAGTTGCCCAATGGTGCAAAAGCCATCGGATGTAAATAGGTTTTTAAGAAAAAGAGAGACTCATTAGGCAACATCGAAAGATATAAGGCAAGACTTGTTGCCAAGGGATTCACTCAACAAGAAGGAATCGATTACACATAGGCATTTTCTTCTGTATCTAAGAAATATTCACTTCATGTTATCTTGGCATTAGTTGCACACTTTGATATGGAATTGCATCAAATGGATGTGAAAACGACATTCCTCAATGATGATTTAGATGAGGAGGTTTATATGAAATAATCAGAAGGGTTCTGCTCTAGTGATGGTGAGCATCTAGTATGCAAGCTCAAGGAATCCATATATGGATTGAAACAAGCCTCCCGACAGTGGTATTTGAAATTTCATGATGTAATTTCTTCATTTGGATTTGAAAAGAATATCATGGATCAATGCATATACCACAAGGTTAGTGGGAGTGAGTTTTGTTTCCTTATCCTATATGTGGATGACATTTTACTTGCAACAAATGATAAGGGGCTGCTATGTGAGGTGAAACAATTTATCTTTAAGAAATTTGATATGAAGGATATGGGTGAGGCATCTTATGTCTTTGGCATTAAGATCCATAGAGACAGATCTAGACACATTTTAGGTCTATCTCAAGAAACATATATCAACAAAGTTTTTGAGAGATTTCAGATGAAAGATTGTTCACCAAGTGTGGCACCCATTGTGAAGGGTGATTCGGTTCAGTTTGAACCAATGCCCGAAAAATGAGCTTGAAAGGGAACAAATGCAAAACATTCCATATGCTTCTGCCGTCGAAAGCTTGATGTACTCAAGTCTGTAGCAGGCCTGACATTGCCTTTGTTGTCAGAATGCTAGGACGACTTCAGAGTAATCCAGGTATGGACCACTGAAGAACTGCGAAAAAGGTGATGAGGTACCTTAAAGGGACCAAGGATTACATGCTTATGTATAGGAGACTGACAATCTGGAGATAATTGGTTACTCAGATTCGGGTTTTGTTTGCTGTGTTGATTCATGGAAATCAACATCAAGATATGTGTTTATGCTTGCTAGCGGAGCTATCTCTTGGAGAAGTGCAAAACAAACCTTAACTGCTACTTCTACCATGGAGGCTGAGTCCGTTTCTTGTTTTGAGGCAACTTCACATGGTGTGTGGTTGAAGAGTTTCATATCTGGGCTTAAAATTGTGGATTCTATCTCTAACCCACTAAAGATGTATTGTGACAGTTCAACTGCTGTATTCTTGACTAAGAATAACAAAATTGCTAGTTGAAGTAAAAATATCGACATCAAGTATTTGGCCATAAGAGAGCGAATTAAGGAAAATAAAGTGGCCATTGAGCATATTAACACTGAATTGATGTTAGCTGATCCTTTGAAAAAAGGCATGCCACCAATGAATTTTAAGGATCTTACAGCATGTTTGGGACTTGGTTCCAATATGTGATATGGTTATTTGAAACTCTTATCTATTTGGTTGTTTTCTCATTTTGGTGTACACATTCGGTTTTTTGAAACAACATTTTTGTTGGACCTTGTAATAAACACAGGGTTTATTCATAAAGTATCACTGACACTAGAGAGATTGGATGCATTGTGATATATGGAAGATAATACTTGCTATAAAAGGAACAGTCGCCATGATTCATGTATATTGTTTCTTTGGTAAGCATAAGGAATTCATGGATTTACTATAAAATTATATATGGGCCAAGTGAGAGAATGTAGAAATAATTCTCCTAGGGTGGCTTTTGGGATAAATTTAATTGAGACTCAATACCTAAATGTGGCCTAAATATTTTACCATGAATTAATGGGCTTGTCATCAGTTAGGGTTTTCAAGAAGAGTCTTTGATGGAGAGACTCACCTAGAAATACATATTAAACCACTTGGATCCCTGGTCTCAGTAGGCTAAAATTTTCACACCATTTAAAACAATTTACCAGAGACTATAAGTACTCAATTGTGAGAGAGAAAGCGTTCTTCAATAGCTGGAGGTAAGTTGATCCGCTTCCGCATAAAGTTTATGACATATGTTAGATTAATTGATTTATGATCTTTGATCTGTCATGTTTGATAGATTAAATCTAACATACCGTACCTACACTGTGAGGTCCTGAATTCAAGTCTCATTACATGAAAATTGAATGTAAGGTTTGTGTCCCTTTATGTGGGTTTGGTTAGTTTGTTATCTTCTTAAGGAAAGGTAGTTGACATAGTTAGTATTTGTAATTTCTAATTGTATTGTTTGAACATATAGAGAAATATTGATAATTAATTGTAATTAGACTTCGATATTTCCTTAAAAAAATATCATATTTATTAATTATTCTTGGTATTTGACTGATGGGGTTTTATAGGCACTAAGTGATTAACTTACTACAGTATTAGCTAGGTGCTTAATAATGATAATAACAACATGATTCTCTTCCTAATATAAACTAAACTGTAGTCTGTAGATAATAATAATAGGAGTACTATTGAGTCAATTACCCAATTTGAATATCGATAGCTTTTTTTTTCTCCTTCTGATCAATAGGGAAATGAACGAGATTTAAAACGCAACTCTAAATTAAATGCGACGTCTATGTATGGATTAGTAGCTAGCTAGATTGATATAATAAGTTTTGATAAATTTGTATAGGTTTTAGTGGGTATATATATAAATTGCTTTATAGGCAGACAAGGGGTATCAAGGGGGTGGCTACTTTCCTTTTTTTTTTTTTTGGCAAGAGGCTACTTTCCTTTACACTTCCTCACTTTGTGGCAAAGCTTTGAAGTTGGTTTTATGTATGGTTATCTCTAAAAATTCTTCCTTTTTTCTTCCAATATTTTATTATACAAAGGTTTTACAAAAAGCTAAACTAATTTTCAATTAGTGCCACCAATATTTTCATATATTATAATTCACAAAAATTTAAGTGTTTATAGATTTTTTGCAATTTATTATTATTTTATATATCATATTATTTTATATAAACATTTTGATTCTTCTTACATGCATGTTGCTCATAGGATAGCGGAATACTCTTAAATTTCTTATGTATTACTATATTATATTATATACACATTTATATCATCGTGAATAATTTTTTTTTTGAGCAACATATCATCGTGAATAATAATAGAAGAGTTTACTAGATAAAATAATAACCTTATCTATATATATCATAAATTTTATTTTATCTTTTTTTTGTAAGAAATAATAATTATCAACATCACCACCTTTTGATATTCATATGGATGATGCTACGTATAATATTGGCGTCTTCTTTCATATATACGTATAAACCACATGACATTCCCTAAAAAAACCACATGACATTTTCACCAAAAAATTTAAAATATTGTAAGAATTAAGAGGGAGAACGGAGAAGATAATATAAACGAAAGAAGGACAAAAAATTAAAATAAAAAAAGGGGAGGGGCCCCGAAATCCAGTCGTGACGCCTTAAATTGTTTCCACATACAATATTCTTTCATTATTAGTTTATTTGGTTTTTTTATATAGATATATATATATATATATATATATATATATGGATAGTATAATAAGCATGCAAAATATTCTTCTAAAAAATAAGCATTAATATATTTTAAATATAATAATAATTATTTATTGATTAATTAATATTAATAATAATATATAACTAATAACTAATAATAATAATATAATAGTAGGAATAGTAATGGGGATGGATGGAATCTCTCAAGTCTCAACCTCAATAGGGTTTGTGCGATGGATGAGTTTTCGGCCACCCAATCATGTTGGGCTATGAAAGTGATTCCATTTTCTTCCTCCTTAAGCCATTTTCACTATCCCTTTCTTTCTTTCTGCCTTTACCTAATTGGTAAACCCTAATAATAATATATTTCTTAATTTTGATAGCCAAGCTTTTCTCCCCCATTTCATCATCACCTTGTCTTTACTTGTCTCGCAAATGGACCTTATTTTTACTTTAAATTCTATAAATTTAATTTTTCTCTATACTTATTATATTTTTTTGAGAGGAAGATTATTTTTGTAGGGAGACAATAATCGGAGAGATAGCAGATTTCATTACAGTTAGATATCTCCTTCAGATCTCATTACAATTAGATATCTCCTTGTATACATACAGTTTACATGCAGTGAGACTTGAATCTAAGACCTATCATTGAGTCAAAAGCGCTCGGATGCATATTAATTATTATTTTCATATATATTTACAAGTTAATTTTATTCGAACTGGTTTCTCCATGCACAAGATTCAACTTGAGACCTTGTTTAAGAGGAACAAGTATCGAACCACTTGAATTAATCACTTGTTGGTATCATTGTATGCATATAATTATTATTATTAATTCCTCAATAAATTAATTGGAGATATCTAGCTATTTCTCAAAAAGAACAATGTTATAGTATTAATTAACGATAATTCGAGCAACAAGAGGAAAATGCAACAATAAAGGAAAAAGAAGGCTAGCTTAGAGGGAGATTTCCTATTTGGGTAGGCAAAGATGATATGAATGCTAAAGTAGAAGTATTTATACAAAATTAATTAAAAAATCATAATGTTGTAGACTGCAACTTGTAGTCTAGGTAAATAATTCCTTTTTTTTTTTTTGAGAAAAGTACTAATAATCTAAATTACAAACGCATGGTGGAAGAACCCCATACTAATCATAGTTAGCATCAACATTAACATTATTATAACAAGGTGAAAAGGAAAAAAATATCAAGTAGACTAGATAAATGCAGGATTTCTTTAATAAGACAGCCTCCAATCCAAGTTGATCTAACCTTTTTTCGCCTAATGCCGTGTGTAAATCACTATGAACTTCAAGGGTATTAAAGACCAAAATGAAAGAATTCTGCCAATCGAACAATGATTTCCTTCTCCGGTGGTTTCATCAATCCAAGTCAACCCAAGATTGTTTGATCTCCACAACATTGTTCTCCTCTATTAATAGAAATTTCCACAAGTTGTCTAAATCTTCTGCCATGATCATTAACACCAAGAAGCAAAACAGCAAACTTGTGAAAATAAAGAAAAAAAAATAAAGAAACTTGCATGAAGCAAGACAAACGCTCTCATAAAGGAGTCCCAAATGCTCTCACAAGGAGTCTTGATTATGCACGTGACCAAAATCTAATAAAGATTAAAAAAAATGATAAATGAAACCAAATCTACCATGGTTGGTTGAGAGAAAAATAAGAAAAATCCTATATTTTCAAACCAGGTAACCGTCTAAGAGAAAAACTCCAAACGTTTACTGTGGACGTCCCTTACTCTCCACTTAATTACCTATATTCTCAACGTTTTAATGGTTCCATTTTAATTCTTTTGTAACTTTTTTTTTTAAAGTATGATTCTTTTTGTAAATTGTGTTTAACATTATTATAGAGGTCGCCAATGAGACATCCCAATTATTAAAATTTGAAATTTCTTGTGAAAAGTTTTGAATTTGAATTCCGAAATATGTACCGTGTACTGAATTATGTGACGGGAAGAGGGCAGGTCTTTGAATTTCATATTCTTAAATTTTCATTATATAATATGACAGAACGATTCAATGATCACTAATGTGAAATTAAAATAAAAAGGTTAAGGAGTACTATGGATAGAATTGATCTACGAAATCCACTTACTGAAAAAAATACAAAGGCCTGCGCTGCCTGCCGTAGGTCTTCATTCTTCAGAGACAGGGAATTCTTGAATGACCAATCTTATTATCTTATATTATTATCTATAGAACTCAAAAAATGTATATATGAATATATGAAAATTGAACAATGGAATCCAATAAATCTCCAATCTGACATAGATTGAAGGCCTTATTTGTATTGATAATGTTGATAATCTCGAACGAACAAAACTTGCTTCGAAACCAGCTGGTAGGAATTCTTCATTCTCCCCAAAAGATAAAAGAAAAAATGGTGTCCAGCTCTTGTTCCATTGTTTTCTTTCTCCTTTTTTGTCACTATTTGCCTTCCATCATCTGCCACGTTTAGAACCCGAAGGGCATCGATACCAATACTCACTATATTGCGTTTTATTTACTTAGAATATCGTGTACGCCCCAACATCGATCGACCTGCTGGACTACTGTTCAATTTACAAATATCAACCAAATTTCAGATTTAATTTGCTTCCAAATTAAAATCCCATTTCTATTATGTGATTAAATTGTTGAAAAATTTTAGCTAATGGCTTGGTAAATTGATAGTAGTATCTCATTCTTTTGACAAAACTGGAGGTTTTTAAAACAGGAATAAAAGATATTGGATTGAGTATGAATATATGGCTTTTAGTACTGTTTGATACTATCTATTAAGCCTTCTTAATTTGGCATGATTTGGAAATTGATTTAAAGGGAAAAGGGTATTAGAGAGAGTCTAAGAGCATGTGAACCAAAATGAGGCCTCCCTCTTTCTCTATATTCCAATTAATATGTCCTTTTTTTTTGGCAATAGAATTGCATAATTAGTTTAATCACCAACTTTTCTGATAAGGGAAAAACTTGAACCCAATGGAGGAGTAGTACTCTTTTCATGGTGGCGTAAAGGCGGGTCCCAATGGACACAATTCCAAAAGCCTTTTTGGCTCTCCTCCTACAAATACCCCCACATTCCCTTCCTCCCATTCCCATCATCAACCCAACCCATCTTCACTACTCTTCTTCACTTTCATTTCATTTCAATTCCCTCAAAAATATTCATTACTACTAAATTTCCCTTTTGAAACACCCAAAACCAATCTTAAGCAAAGCAACCCCCAGCGGTCTCCTTGCAGACCTCTGTTGGATGCTGTTGCTTGTTTTCTCTTTCAGGTAACGTTCAAATTCATTTCAAATTTCATCAATATTTGCCTTATCTATATTTTTCTGGTACATGCATGTACATGTCTCTTTGTAACTTGTTATTTGTTGTATAGTTAGCCCTTTTTTTGTTTGTTTGTTTTTCTTATGGTTTTGGGTTTTTTTTTTTTTTTTTTTAACTTGCCCACTCTCTCTATTTGCAGATAAAATTTAAAACAACAACAACAACAAAAAGTTTTGGTTTTGCCTAGTCCTTGGAGATATGTCTGCTTCTGCTCCTCTTAGCAAGAGCCTTGGCTTATCTTCAGCTTTGAAGATTAGTGAAGAAGAGGTTATGATTACCAAGAAGCAAGGCATAGTTTCCATTCTTGGAATGGATTCTGATCACACTCGACCTTCCAACAACAAATCTGCTTCTTCCCTTAGAAGAACTCTCTCTGCTGATATGTCTTCCAAGAAATGGCTCACTCAACATGGCTTCTCTCCTCTTAAAAAGATTGCTTCTTCTGATGAATTCCCTGTTTCCATCCTGGATTCCTCTTCGGAAGAAGAGGAAGAAGAGACTGAAGAAACACGAGGCCAATTCGATATCTGGGCTTCCATTCAACAAGAAAAGAAGCAGAAGGAGCTTGATCAGAAGCCAGGGCAATTCGATATATGGAGCTCAATTATATCGCAACAAAAGGCAGAGGAAGAGTCTTCCAAGTCACTTCCTCCTCCTTATATTCACCCTCTTGTGAAGAGATCAGCCAGTTCTTTGAGTGAGAAAAGCCTTGAAATTTGCACTGAGAGCCTTGGTTCTGAAACTGGCTCTGATGGGTTTTCTTCATATCCTCCTTCAGAAACAGGTGACATGGAAGAAGACACCAAAGAGGAAGATCAACAACTCCAGCAACTCCAACACCAAAAGCCAGAGTCACTGATCACTTCTTTTGATGCTGAGGAACCCAGAATTGTGAAATATGATGTTAGCAAGAAATTGTCCTCAAACCGATCATTTCCTCCACCAATTCCTTCTCTTTCTAGCAGAGATGGGGCTTCCCTTCGCATGAAGACCCATCGTGATAATGGCAGATTGGTTCTTGAAGCTGTCTCTGTTCCTTCACAGAACAATTTTCTTGCTCAACGCCAAGATGGTCGCTTGGTTCTTACTTTTGCCAATACCACTCCTAGTGATGAAGCAGAGTCCATTGAAATTGATGAAGCAATAAATGTTGAAGTAGAAGTAAAGGGTGTGGAAGAGTTGGAAGAAAGCTTTGGTGAAGAATTAGAGAATGAAAGTGAAGAAGAAGAAGAGGAGGAAATGGATGAGGAGGAAGAAGAAGAATATATGATGAGCCCTGTAATGGAGCAGCAGCAGGAGGCTCCTAAACTGCCAACAGGAGCATTAAATGTGCATAGGTTAGCTGTAATGATGAAAAAGCCCATGGGTTGGAACCCAACATGGCCTAAAACTTTTGATGAAATAGTTAAATTGGGAGAGGAAATTAGGGAGGAGAAGAAGGTGGTTGATCAGCCATCATCCACCACCCCACCACCACCACCACCACTAGCACAGTCACTCCCGATGCGGCCACGGGTGGCGAGGTTGATCCCATCACCACCATCCACGGCGGCAGCGGCGGCGGGAGCAGCCTCATCATTCAATGCTTATGAGTACTATTGGAGGCCCAACCAGCCCATGTCAAAGGCAACCATTCTTAACCCAATTGCTCAAAAGGACAATAATAGTAGCAACAAGCAACAGGCTCTCTCCAATGATCAACAACAACAACAATTGCTAGTTTTTAGAGGGAACAAAGTTGATTACTTTGTTCCTTTGTTAAAAGGTTGCAAGGAAGCTAGGAGGCCATCTCTTCTCTTCTGGGAGCCTTATTGCATTGCCACTTCCTGATGATCAATTACCCCAACAAAATTGATACCCATGTCTGGATTATGATCCCAAATTGTGCCTATAGTTATTGTTATTACTTAATAACTATAATTACCCTATCCTTTTTTTTCTCTCCTAGTTAGTTTTTTCACTTGCACTCCATGAGTGTTTGTGTAGACAAAAATTTAATAAAAAGATCAAGAAAAGGGAGAGAATACTTTTGGAATTTTCAGAGGATGATGACTTAACAATGTTTTCATTTTTAATTATTGTTATTAGTATATATATGAATAATTATAATAATAAAATATACTATTACATGATTCCCTGTCTATTTGTAGCTGAAGCAATATATCTTATAAAATTAAGCACATCAATTCTTTTTGACTTGGTGGACTGTCTAGTCTGTCTTTGCAAATAGGATGGCTTTGTGCTTTTTAACTTTGCTTTTTATTGCAAAAATTCTTAGCCAATGGGGATTGAGAAAGGGTCATGTCTGGCCTAACTGCTTTTAATTTTGGGAACATAATCATCTACAAATTGATATGCCTTGTTCCTTTTCTGTTTAGGTTAAGGTTATGACTGTGATGGATATTTATTCTTACTTTATTTATATACTACTCATACTATTATTACGACTTTACTAACTAACATTTCTTTATATTTTATTGATTTAATTTTAGAGCTTTTTTTCCTTCTTTTTTTTTTATCTTAATTCTCAACATTGAATGTCTATTGCTGGAAAATATGTATATTTTGTGTACAAAACAAAGCCTAAAACCTTCTTTTAGTGGGGTATCATCAGAATATGGAAAATCAACCGAAAGGAACCCCTAAATTGTGTTTTGCTGTTTTAAGTATAGGCTTGTGCTTTCTATTATTCATCACATGTTTTTTTAATTTGTTTTTGCACTTTGATCATGGGCCTATGTTTGGGCCACAGGAAGATGCTTATCTTTAGGTTCTTATAACTCATCCTCAAGCCTAGAAATGGCTTAAGCTGATAGGATTTCAACCCAACCCATTAGAAATCTTGGGTCCAACAAGGGTTTTTTTTTTTTTTTTAGCACAAGGGTCCAACAAGGGTTTTATTTGTAAAAAAATTATAATCCCAAACACATTACCATTATTTAGGCCGGTAAATGCTAAAATCTAAGACTAAAAACTTGACGAAATAATTAAATTAGGCCTAATTCTTTTCATTGAATCTAATTAGTCAAGATAACATGTTTCCTCATTTTGTTTTTGCACTTTGATCACAGACCTCCTTTGGGCTTTGGGTGAGAACCAGAAGCTTATATATACTACATATTATTTGAATAAACATGTGAAAATTCCTAAAAGATCTCCACCCCGGATTAATGAGGAGCGAGAGAACTAATTTTTTTCGTCTTTTCCCACTTGACAGATTACTTAAATGTCCTAACTTTTGATTCTTGAGTGGATTAAATAACTAGACTTTTTTGTCGTTTCTCAAATGACTTTAATATAGTAGTGGAATTACTAAAATATCCCTACCAAGGCTTGCTTTTGGAGTTTGGAGAACTTTTTTTCATCTTTTCCTACTTTGCAGATTACTTAAATGTCCTAACTTTTAATTCTTGAGGGGATTAAATAAGTAATCTTTTTGGTCATTTCTCAATGGACTTGAATAGAATAATGGAATTAATAAAAGATCCCTATCAAGAATCGATGATGAGCTAGAGAACTAATCTTTTTCGTCTTTATCTACTTGACAGATTACTTAAATGTCCTAACTTTTGATTCTTAAGAGGATTAAATAACTAAACTTTTTGGTCATTTCTCAATTGACAAATGACTCAAAAAGTCGCATGTCATATTCTATCTTTCCCGTTACCTTTTGGTAATTACAAGATTTCTTGAACTAGATTTAGTTAATTGCACCCTCCCATTTGTCAATTCCACAAGTGTTGCATTTATTGACATTTTTTTCCGTCGATTATTTTTTAAAAAATCTGTATCTTAAAAGAACAATCCCAATAAACACGTCAAAGCATTGTCTCCATTTAAAATTTACGGCGAAAATATTTTAATATATGTGTAGTGATAAATAACGATTTTAAAAAAAGAACGCCCGTAGCGCCAGCGTGGGCCGATCAACTTGACTTACCCCGAATTAATGATGAGCTGGAGAAGTAATCTTTTTCGTCTTTACCTACTTGGTAGATTACTTAAATGTCCTAACTTTTTATTATTGAGGGGATTAAATATCTAAACCTTTTGGTCATTTCTCAATTGAAAAATGACTCAAAAAGTTCCATGTCAATTCCACAAGTGCTGCATTTATTTACTTTTTTTTTCCCGTCGATTATTTTTACAAAAATCTGTATCTTAAAAAGGAAATAGAACAATCCCAATAAACACGTCAAAGCACTGTCTCCATTCAAGAAGTTATCCGATAGAGAAACCTCCATAGTCTAAACTTGAAGTTTAAACTTTAAACTCTAAATTCATTTACTATAGAAATTAGTTTGGAGTTTAAACCAACAGTAGAACTTATATTTTAATTGAATATATAAATATATATATATATATAAATGAAGAATTAGTTTATATATATTATTATATATAAATGAATTAGTTTCAAATTATACCAACTATATGCATCCCTGGAATCCGATTTATATATGCATATATAACGGTAGAACTTATATTTTAATTGAATATATATAAATATATATAGTATAAATGAAGAATTACTGAACTTAAAAATTATGTTCTACAGATCATGTTTGACTCATATATGTTTGAAACAATAGAATCTTACTTTTTAAGTATCATATGATCAAAAAAATTTTATATATTTACGGAGAAAATCTTTTAATATATGTATGGCGCTGAATCACGATTCTAACAAAAGAATGCCCGTAGCGCCATCATGTTGGCCATTTAGTTACATTCAGAAAGGACATTTCATTTATCAACCCAAAATATTTACGACAGCATCGAAAACAACTGCGTATGGGATGAACAAGAAGGTCCTTTGTGATTGCATATAAACAAAGCATATTACATACAACACTTTCCAGATATATTTTCAATTTCTTCATGCTTCCTTCCAACCTATTATATCTTTCCAGAACATCTAATTATTATTTGCTCAACCTCAAGCCGTGAAACAGAACCCATGAGATATCTTGGCTACAATTATGGTTAATCAGTAAAAGTTTAATAATTCCAATAACCAAAGTCAGTATCATTTGTGGGTTAATTGTTCAAATAAGGGTTAACATTTACGAAAATACTTGATTTAGGGTTTAACTTTTCAATTTGTTCGAATCATAGTCTTTTTCTTTTTGGCCTTCGTTGGAATCATAGTCTAACGCTTCAATTTTTTACTCAAATAATGTGATGTTAACCCAAACACAATACCATTATTTTGATTTGTTGTTATTATCATTTTACCTAATCCATGTTGATTAAGTTGCAAGGAAGGATCTCAATGACTTGAGTAAGGTTTAAGTTTGAATTTTATAAATGAAGAAAATAGAAGTTGAAAAAACTTCTCTCAATTGGAGTTAGACGCGACTTAACTCTAAATTAATTGGACTTTACTATATTCTATATGTAGGTGTTCGCGCCAAAAAATCTCTTTGGAGATCTTGGTGAAAGGGTACCGAGCGTGCCAATTAATTTTGACCAGAAATTGATAAAAGGAAGCAAGGAAAATAAACATTCATTTTGTTGTGAAAATGAAATAAATAGTGCAGTAAAAATGAGAGATTTGCTGCAGCAACATAAAAGTAATCAAACGAGTTGTAGATCCTGAATCAAAGTCACACAAACATGTTTAAATCATTGATTCCAGACTCAAAAAGACAAAGATTGCTGTAAAAAAAAGGAGTATTTTCTTGATTCAAGTGATAAAAAAATAACAAGGAGTTGTTATTTTTGAGAACAACAAGCATGTAAATACAAGAAGACTTGAAAGAACAAGATTGAAAAAGATTAATAAAATAAATATCAAGTGTGGAACTTGATTCACAAGAGAGATTTGAAAGCACAAGGCCTGAAAGAGATTGAAAGCACGGAGCTTCGATGTTGTTTTCTCTGCAGGAGAGTTGTTTTTGACCTTGAATCTGAGTTTTTTGCTATTGGAAGTGGTGAGTGGAGTCCTTTTCAACGTTGGAGGCTGCCTCTTTATATAGGGGTCAGCTGGCTAGGGTAAAATTGATCCAACGGTCGAGACTGGTTCCCTACTGATTCATCCTGGTCTTCTGAATTCAAATTCTGATTTAAATCCCATAAATCAAGGAAATTTCCACCAAATCAGCCCATGAAGAGTCTACCACGTTCTTGACTCTGCCAAGTGATAATTATCACTTTTTAATTGCTGAAATTCGAAATAAATAGGGGCCAAAGTCTCGGTGCAGCAAAAGGGGTGGAAAACCAAGTGCGGAGAGGCCAAATGGTGCTGAAATTGTCTCCAAATGCCCTGGAACTTTGCACTTCGCCAATTGAACATGTAATTATGATCAATATCATGTCACTAAGGTCATATGTCGAAATCATGAAAATTCAACTAAGGCAATGGCTTAAACCGAGGTCAAATAGCCATACTGTCCTTAATTGAATAAAAGTGAAAAGTTATGAAAATGGTCAAACATGGCTCAATTTCTCCATATAGCATTTATATTACATGAAAACCAAGAATTTATGCCAATGGTGAAATAGCCATGCAAAAATTGTCCCGGGATTGGATTCTGTCCTTAATTGCAAAAAATACAAGTTTACTTTCGTGCTTGGAATGAGCTGAAATTTCGACAGAGTGTTCATCATGATATTTTGAACAACTTTAATAAAGGACATTACCCCTAATTCGTCCATCTTCATCTTCGATTTCAAAGCCCTAATTCCCTTGTCCTTAATTGAAAAACTATAACAAGTTTATATAATACCAAAGATTGTAAGATATGTTCGTGAATTTATATAAGAGATCATTAAATCTCATTTTTTATATTTCCATTGCTGATGGCGGTGTATAGTTTCTATCCTGCTGATTCCTTTCACTAAGCAGCCTGATCTTAAAACCCACTTCCTCATGTTCCCTATGCATATCATGTGCAAACCTGAAGACTTTAACAACCTCATTGTGCTGATCTAACATGTCTCTCAAGCCTCTAATTATATCAGGGTCTAACCCATAGTTGTCATCTTGATTACCAATGCAACTTAATCTGTGCTCTACCTCTAATTCGGATTCACACATATATAGTTGTGCAAACTTCGGTCTCTGTCCCTCCACTGGTAACATACATCCTATCTTATGAAAGTTAGTACCTCCCAGTTTGTACACAAACGGCCCTCGGCCATCATTCATTGTATTATCTACCTTTCCCCCAGTCGAAGTAAATTGGAACACTGAATTATACAATCTGATCTGTTGTTGGAATTTAGAACTCCTTCTGCCACCATTTCCATCGAGCAGAGCGTTCAAAAAAGCAGGAGCTGGCTTTGCATCAGGTATTGAAATTAAGCCTTGTTTACAACAGAGATTAAATTTGGGAATCGCATTCCGCCTTGATGAGCCAACACTTTCATCGCGCCACATTGAAGCACCACAACTTTGACATCGGACATCTGGTCCCCCAAGGTTTAATGCTTCGAACCAAGTTCCTGCAAATTTAAATTGGCAAATAGAAAGTATTAGGAATCATATTCAATGGGAAAAAAACAGGGGTTGCAAAAGTTTTCCCCCTTTCAGTTGTTATAGTTATGGGAACTTGCTTGGATGGGAATGAATAACATAAGCTCTAGCCTGAATATTGGCAGTTGGACAATCTACGGCCTGATAATGCAGCCCTTCACTTGTAGAGACTTGGTAATCTGGAATTCCAATGTCATCTGTCCTGGATGTGTGGAGAGAGGTAGTTGAAACGTTAACTTCTACCAAATTAGTTGACGTGTGCAACTGCTCAACAATTCGGGCCGATTCAATCATTCCAACATCATCTTGACAAACGCTATTAGGGACCTCTATATTTTGGGCAGATTCATTCATCCCAACATCATCTCGACCAACGCTATCATGGACCTCTATATTCATATGATCTGCAGCCTCTATATGAGGAGGAGAAATCATAGTAAGAGCATGTTATTTAATATGTGGTAAAAAGATTGTCAAACTTCATCAAGGTGAGGCCTAACCATGTTATTGAATACTAGGAGAAATCATCTCTAACTTCATCAAGGTGAGGTCTAACCATGCTGGTAAGGATAGAATTTTGAATATGTGGTAAAAAGATTGTCAAACTTCAATTCAAAACAGTGGAAGTATGTTATTGCATTCAACTAATAACATAGACAGCCACAAAAAACTGAATCATCGAAAAAACATGAAGACATTTCAGGCTAGAATTTTAGAACTGCTAAAGAATGACATGTAAGAATATTTGAAAAACGCTAATAATAAACTTAAGAATTTTCTTAATTCCTAAAATCATCAGAATTTATTTGGAATAAATCAACTATTATCTGAACTATTTGGTACTTTAGAAAGAATATCTACAACTTCAGTACTGCTATTATCTGATACAGTTCCAAAAACAAAACAAAAAACCTTAGCAGTAAACATATAAAACCTTTTATAGTGCATATGATATGCTATAATGGAAATTTGAAATAATTGGAGAAATCAAAGCAGTAAACATACTTGGAATTTTTTTGAAACAAAACCAAGTAGAGCTGAGGGAAATTTTAGGCTTGATTAAATATGGAATCCACACCTTTAGGCTTCGAAAAATCCCGAACCACAATCCCACTGCTTGATCAAAAGAATCAATTTAGAACAAAGTGAAGCATAAATTTCAATAAATAAAAAAGTTTCAATGAATAAATTATGCTACTGCACAACCTTTTATTTCTTCACAACTTGCAATTCGATACGGCCTCGTTTTTTTTAAAATCACAGCTTAACACCCTCTTCGAATGCCATCAAAATCCCCACAATAGACCCCGAATCCCACCTTCAATTTCACCATCACAAAACCCTAATCAAATTCTGAGTATTTCAAAATTCTTGCATAAATTTCAAGTGAGATGAGACGTAAAATTTTGCCTTATATTTTCCCCTTTATGAAAATAAATAGAACCACCAAAGCAAACAAACACATTATATTTAACCATGAAGAAAACTCATGAGCGGCAAGAATATTCATGAATTCCTTTTATTTTTTTATCTTTTTTACTTAACAGAGCTAGCATAGGTTGGCTTACCATGCATAGAATCTTTCCTCGCATGCTTTAGCAACATTAGATAGTTGGCTTTCATCCACTTGAGTTTCTAAAAGCATTTGAAGTAGATAAATTTTAGACGACAAACTACCTAGCTTGAAGCTCAATATGGGCCGGTAACATAGGCATAAAATTGGTTATTCTACTGGTGCGGCTATTAGATAGAGTAAAAATTAATGTGCATGATAGGTGCAAACATAATGTTAAATCCCACCATTGACTGGTTAAACTGAAACATTAAATTAAATGTATAAAAAGTACAGAAACATACACTTCCAACTGTGTTTGTATGCATTTGAAATTACCTTAATGGAAGACTATGATAGCTCCAATGCCATTAACTTGACAATTAGTTCGAGAAAAAGCCAAGCCATTGCCAACACATCATCATATAGCGGTCCAAGATAAGCCTTAGCCTGCAGAATAGCAGTATAGCACCTTATAAATAATATTTTCAAGGAGAAAAATACTAAAAATTACAGAATTAACAATGCAATTGCAATGGTTTCGATCCTAAGCAAATCATGGTAAGAATTAAAATAAGTTACAACTACAAATTAGTGTCCAAGTCAGACTAAAGATATCAGGTAGCTTTTTAGTACCTTCCACACCATAACAATGCCATAAAATTAAAATCTTTCATTTTTTTTTTGTCTCATTTTCTAATCAACAAAACATTAAATAAAGCTGATTTAACTTCTGAGGAAAAGGCAAGAAGAAATTACAAAGAAGGGGAAAAATCGCATAACAGGAGCTTGATTCATACCCGGTTTCCTCCTTTTGCAGGGCTTTGGATTGTGTCTCTCTCTACAGAATGAGAAAACTAATAAAATAAGGTTTCATGTCTACAATCAATTCTTTTGGCTGCAACAGTATGAGGGGGAGAAGAAACATTAAACCGAGGTGAGAATTGAACAAAAAAAATGTATGAAAGTATAATTCGCGCATAATTCAGAGATGAGCTCATGAGGAAGGAGATGAGAATTTACCTTCAATCCTTTAGAATCCTTCAATTCTATGAAAGTGTACCCAATGAAAGAGCCAATGTAACGGTAAAAAAAGAGGAAGAAGATAAGACGGTGGTTGCCGATTCTTTAACAATAACGTCGCCATCAATGCAGTGAGACTTTTCGGATTCCGGTAACTGTCCTGAACGGAAGAAGCGGCGTTACTTTGAAAAGGTTAAAAGAGCAGATGCGAGAGATATCAGAGGAAAGGAATTTCAAACCCTGTAAAAGCAATGTTCCGGGCCGGCCCAAATGCAATGTTTTTGTTATGAGGATGTGGTTCTAAAGGGTTACGAAAATTGCGATGCATATAGTTTGGTATATATAAATTGAAACAAATTCATTTATATATATATATATATATATATATACATATATAAACTAATTCTTGATGCAAAAAAAACTAATTCTTTATTTATATTAAAAATATATTTATATATTCAATTAAAATATAACTTCTACCGTTATATATGCATATATAAATCGGATTTCAGGGATGCATATAGTTGATATAATTTGAAATTAATTCATTTATATATAATAATATATGATGATAAATATATAAACTAATTCTTCATTTATATATATATATATTCAATTAAAATATAAGTTCTATAGACATTTAGTCATTTGTCAATTGAGAAATGACCAAAAAGTTTAGTTATTTAATCCCCTCAAAAATCAAAAGTTAGGACATTTAAGTAATCTGCCAAGTAGGTAAAGACGATAAAAATTAGTTTTCTAGCTCATCATCAATCCTTGATGGGGATCTTTTATTAATTCCTAATTCCACTACTCTATTCAAATCCATTGAGACCAAAAAGATTACTTATTTAATCCCCTCAAGAATCAAAAGTTAGGACATTTAAGTAATCTGCCAAGTAGGAAAAGACGAAAAAAAAAGTTGTCTAACTCCAAAATCAAGCCTTGGTAGGGATCTTTTGGTAATTCCACTACTCCATTAAAATCAATTGAGAAATGACCAAAAAGTCTAATTTTTTAATCACCTCAAGAATCAAAAGTTAGGGCATTTAGGTAATTGATCATGTGTGAAAGACGAAAAAAATTAGTTCTCTCGCTCCTCATTAATCCGGGGTGGGGATCCTTTAGTAATTTCCCTATGTGTATTCAAATAATATGTATTATATATTTAATAAAAAAATATTATTTCATTTTTTAATCCTTAATTATTATAAGGTTTCTTTTTTATGGAAATAAGGAATTTTATTATAATCATCATGGAGAAGGATTACAAATATGTGATGGTAAATACCCCATCCATACTCTCTGCTCACCCTCATTACATTCTGATTTTGCGATGTTGTGTGGTAAAACATTAGCCTCCCGATTAACAAACTTAAAGGAGACTGAATCAAACACTGATGAAAGATCTAAAACATCATGAATTAGGTAAGCACCTGACCATAACGAATAATGACCCTTCGCAATCTCCTCGACAACCTGTTTACTATCAGACTCAACAATCAAGGAAATATAACCATGCTCCCATGTCGATTCTAGACCAAAAATGATTGCCATGCATTCGGCATGCATCACACTAGCAACTCCTTCAACACTACTTACTCCTCCTAAGATCACATCACCATTCGCATTTCTGATAACCATTCCCAAAGCAGCTAACCCTGTTTCACTATTAAACGCAGCATCACAATTCAGCTTCAACATCCCAGGATCGGGTGGCCTCCATTGTTGCACTATGCGCTTGCTTGAGATCTCCCCCTCTCCATGAATATTTGACATCCCCTCTTCATACTCAACCATGGCCTCAATCTTCCGAATCAATTGACAACTTAAAGTACATCGACCTTCATGTAAACAAAGGTTTCGATTGTACCAAAGTAACCATAAACCAACAAGAATCTTTTCAAGGCACCCCTTCTGTTTAGCAGTAATAAAGAGATTAAGGCAGAAATCATTAGCATCCTCATTATTCTCGACAAAATCCTCCATCCATCCAGCATATTCACTCCACATCAATTTAGCAAAATGGCAATCAAAGAAAATATGAGCCTGAGTTTCGTTTGGAGCATTACAAACGCAACATTCATCAATGATCTCCATATGTCTCAACTTCAATACGTTTCTAGCTGAGAGAAACCCATGTGACCATCTCCAAATAAACAATTTTACCTTCGGGATAACCTTAGCTGTCCAAAATAACTTCCAAATGGGATTACGCAACTCAGGGTCGGGTAGCTCACGATCGAGATTGATCCTAGCAACAAAGTAAGCCGAGCGAACAGATAAAGAACCCAGCTTTGATGCCATCCATGTTAGTTTATCATCCATCTGTTTCATACTTAGATTAATCTCTAATATAGCATCCACTTCATTCGGCAAAAAGAGAGTCCTCAATAAATCTTTCTTCCAGCATCTTTCTTCCGTGTCAATCCATTCAGCCACAATTTTATGATCCAATATGTTAGGCATCATCGAAACTTGGTCTCTCAAATGGTAAGGATGGGAGCCAAGTACTGAATTACCATCCCCAATGTGCCATGTCGACCCTAGCTTTAACACCAATTTCCCCTCCATAATGCTTCTCCAAACATATGATGGATTTGATCCAAGTTATGGCCCCAAAAATGAAGTTGCTGGAAAATATCTAGCTTTGAAAACTTTGTAGCAGGTATTATGAATGAACCTCCAACCTTGTTTAACTTATAATTAATTAAATTATTATAAGTTAATGTATGTATTCTACCTAAAAAAAATATGTTAATGTATTCTGAGCATGACACGTGGAATATGAATCATACTTGGCTTTTGGTTGAACCGACTTGGACCCATGGCCCGAAAGGGAAGATAGAAGGCAGCACGGCCCAATTCCTTTCTGCTTGTTCTCGGCTCTCGTAAGTCGCAGGGGGCCAAGGCAAAGGCAATCGCTGGCCTGCGAAATAGCCATCGAAAAGAGAGAATCACTGGAAATTAAGCAAGGAAATCAGCGATGGGAGAGAACAACGCAAGCGTCGATGAGGATTTGCTTCTTAAAGAGTTCTTTGCTGAAGTTAGCGAAGTTGAAAGAGACAATGAAGTCATCAGGTTTCTACCTCTCTCTGTTTTTTATTTTTGAATTATTATTAATTATCTTTTTCTTTCCTTTTCGTTAATTTGTGCTCGTTCATGGGATTTTTTCTTGTATGTATATAATTTATTTTAGTTTGATTGGGCTCATCTATTAGGGTTTATTCTTTGATATTTTTATTGAATAAATATGAATTAGGACAAGTTTCAATTCTCATCTATTAGGGTTTATTCTTTGATATTTTTATTGAATAAATATGTACGAGGAAAAGTTTCAATTTTGAATATTGTAGGTTTTTTTTTTAATTTCAATTTTTTTTTCAGTATAATTTGAGCTAAAATGACATGTTCTAACATTTGGCTAAATTGGGTAACTTATTGTATCGCCAAAAAAAAGGGTAACTTTTTGATTTGGTATAAGAAGTTATAAAAATATATGCTTAGTAAATAATGGTGCACAACGCAGATACTTTCGGTTTTGGCAAAGCTTTTTGCTATATTAGAGGGTGTTCTGACCAGCTTGAAGTGTCTGATATATCTCCAAATCAGGACTCGAGGGAATTAAAAAATGGATAGTTGCTATGATATAGCTCCCCGTACTTAACGGTTGCTACATAATAAAGCAATTAAATCATAAAATGCAATACATGAGCCCTGCTTTCGAGAAAAGCTCCGACTAGTAACTATGTATTATATGGATTTTGCATATATAAGTGCTCTATATCCGTTCATCTTTGAATTAATTAGAATTTGGCAGCTTGATACTTAGATTGGTGAGTTACTTTATTACTTCATTACCTTTACCTGATAACATTATTCAATGGCCCATTTATTTGAAACAACTCTCTTAATCCATGAAAGAACAATACCCTCTCAGATCCTTGGTTCAATACGATAGTGAAGAGGGAATATTATCTACCTCACCATCACTTATTGATAATATTTGCGTGTAACATTCATGATCCTAAAGCTTTTAGTTAGTGTTTTCTTCTGACCTTTATGCTTTGCTTTTCTCCAGCAGTTACATTGTTTGGTTCATTGTGGGTGTTTTGATTATCTCCTTTCTTCTAATTTCTTTTCTCTTAATTGATTTTTGTGCAATATTAACTATTTTCTGAAAATTGTAGGATTCTTTCATGCTTCAAGTTAAACCCATTTGAGTTTATGAACCTATCATTTGATTCATCTTTAGAAGATGTCAAAAAACAGTATCGTAAGGTACTCACTTTCTTTCACGACAATTTCCCTTACCATTGATGATTTTGTTTGCAACTCGGTTATCTAATGATTTATTCCATGCTAAACATTTTTCAGTTATCATTAATGGTCCACCCTGACAAGTGCAAGCATCCACAAGCAAAAGAGGCTTTTGGAGGTGAGTAGATTATGGCATTTATCTTGTCTAGTGCTATATTCTTGTGTGTGGAAAGTGACATTGAATTAAGGTTTAAAAAACTTTTGCATTATGAAAGCAATTTTTTTAAGAATTTTTTTTTTTTGACTTATGCTATCCTTTTGTTGCTTGGTGACAAATATGCCCCTCAAGATGAAAAATTATTAGATGAACCACTCCCACCATGTCAACCATGGTCCTGAAGTGACCGCTAAAATTGTGCCAACTCAAAATTACTCTTAAAATTTAGGCATAATTTAGCACCAAGTTTACAAGGTAAGTCCTGAATTTAGGACATTACTGAACTAGGGTTGTATTAATTGTGGGAAAATCTTTAAAGTGGCACAATCTTAGTGGTTGGGAACATCGCTGACGTGGTGGGAGCAGTGCATGTAATAATCTTTCCTCCAATACATACACATATAAATAAACTTGATAAATTCTGAATCCAGCTGAGTTACTTTCTAGCATTCTGGAGTTGATTAGGTACTGGTTATCATGTCGCTTGTTCAAAATGATATGAAATTTGAGATGAATTTTAAAGCATAGAGATTTATCACAATTCAGGACATAAAGGGGAAGAAAAAGGAGCATCTCTTGATGCTAAATACAAGAGCAAGATAACACCACATAAAGGGTCAAGAAATTTAAAATTATGCTATCTATTAGCTATACACCAGTTTCCCTTGTAATATTTGGTATCAGTTTAGCCTTAATAAAACTTGATCTTAGTATTCAATAGAGAAAAAGCAAGGGATAATATCACTAGAATCTCATCTCATGGATGATGTTGTAATAGGTTGTACTCTAATCCTAGAATCATAAACTAAAAGACGCAATAAGATAAATCATGGCTTAGTACCCTGACTTTCACATTAGATGATGTCACATCTTGCATCTACAAACTGACGTCACTTACATACCTTCTGTTCAGTTTATATGTGAGTCTGAATAGAGAAATATTATGGATTTGTTAGGTCATTGTCTTTGATGTATATATCTTTGTTCTAGAAATATTAGTATATGTTGAGCGCTAGAAATATTATGAATACATGGAGAATTATATATGTTAAATTGTATTAACTACACCGGATCTTTGACTTGTGAGCAGCATTAGCAAAAGCCCAACAACAATTGTTTGATCAACAGGAAAGGGATTATATCCTTAGCCAAGTTACTGCTGCAAAAGGTATTTCTTAATTGTCTACTTTCTGTGCTGCCCTTATCTGCTTCCAATTTCCCAAAGAGTCTTTTGTTCTCACTAAAAACTTTCTGAAATTCTATATACTTGTTTGTGATCGTATTGCTCATACCATGCATTTGAAGCAGTCTTAATCATAAATTCTGATTTTACTTTTCTTTTGTTATCATTTTCTTTTTCACTGTAATAACATCTAGAAAACTTGTGGCTTTTGCTAATTTAGTCACTGGGAATATGGTATCATAGCACTAATCTGTTCCATTTGGTCTTTTGAACTGAGATTTTGGTGCTTTCTTAAAAATAAAATAAAACAAACAATTTACAACTATGGTCACAGAAGGAAGTTCTCAATTTCTGTTTACTACAATGTGCAGAAGAACTTCGAGCAAAGAGGAAGAAGCAGTTAAAGAAAGACCCAGCTTCTAAGTTAAAGTCATTAGTTGATGAGGTATGTCCTTAATTTAGTAATAACATGCATTTTCATATTGATTAGTTGGGTGCATAAATTAGAGTTTTAGCTTTCCATATTTTCTAAAAGTAAGTGCGCAGCATTCATTGACCATCAACTTTTATGTATGACGAAATAATTGTTGTAATGGAAGTTCCTCAGCCTTTCCTTTTTTGATATTGTGCTTCTATGACGTGTCCATCCAATGCATGTAGATTTTTATGTCAAGAAAGAAGACTAAAAGAGTTTATCCATTTCCAGGGAAAATCTGAGCAGCAATATGAACAATCAGAGGAGTTCCAGAAGGAATTGAAATTGAAGGTTCGAGAGTTATTAACAGAGCAGGAATGGCGGCGGAGGAAAATGGCAATGAGGGTATGCTGGATTCTGTTTTCTTGCTCTCTCTAGTGTTCTCATTTTAAGACTTCCTATCATCATGAGCTAATCATTTCGTATTTAAGTTGTCTAGATATCTGAGGAGGAAGGTCGTCTAAAGAAGGATGAAGAAGAGCAAAAAGAAATGTGGAAAAGGAAGCGTGAACATGAAGAGCAGTGGGAAGGAACGAGGGAACAACGAGTATGTTTTCTCTATTTTTTAAAGTGACCTCCATTGGCACTTCTACGACTGTTTCTTTTTGGAATTTATATCTACACCCTTGTTTTGATATCATTTATTCTTTGCTCACCAGGTTTCTAGTTGGAGGGATTTTATGAAGTCAGGGAAGAAGGTAAAGTTAATATTGGTCAAGTTGTCATTGGAGTTTTAATCTTATATGAAAAACAAATGAGATTGTCTAGTCTTATGGACTGATTGTTTTTCTTGATGCATATATGCAGTCTAAGAAAGGAGAACTTCGCCCCCCGAAACTCAAGACAGAGGATCCCAACAAATCATATGTTCAAAGGCCTGTAAAACGGGGTTAACTGCTGGGATTGGTTTTGACAGCCAGCCTCGAACTGTTCCCACTGTGAAGGACTAGAGGATGTCAAAGTAAAGTTTGCATTGCATGAGCGTATGTCTTAAAAAAAAAAGGCTTAAAAAACTAGTAGTATTATTTTTGTTTATTGCTATTGTAAAAGAAAAGTACTGGATGATTTTTAAATAAAAAGAAGCTTTACTAACTACTACTACACTTCATTTTCCTCCCATCATAAACTAAAAATTTGTTTAGTTTAATCAGTGAGCTAGGAAGACTGAGTTAGTCCTAATGTTATGAGCTGTTGAAATCAGTAATCAGTAAAATCTATGAATGGAGTTATTGATCCGTTTTCTTGCGCTCGAAAAAAAAAAGGAAAGATGGAGCCTATTTTACCTTTTCGAATGCAAAATTCTATTATAAATTGGTCCCGGCGGGGTTCGAACCCGCGACCTTCGGCTCATAAGACCAACGCTCTAACCAACTGAGCTACGGGACCTGCACATCACAAGAATTGTTAAATATATATTTGTTACATTCCACTGGTCCGCAATTCCTCAAGGGGTTGGGTACCCATCTAGGTCCGCCTGAAAAACGTGAGGCCTGAAAAACGTGAGGGTTTGGGCAAAAATTTAAGGTTTGAAGATTGAGTTTTGGACAAAGAAAAGAAACCCGTTTACAAAACGAGCCGGGCCTTAGTTTTCTTTGAAAAGCCCGAGCCCGACCCGAATTGCTATATAACATATATATATATATATATATTATGTAATAGATATATCTATATTATTTCTAAATAATATATATAATATAACATCACAATTTTTATAAAAAAATATGGCTAGAAAAAATTTACCATATTGATTTTTTTTTCAAAAAAAATTATATGTTATTAAATTTATTATTATTATTATTATTTAAGAAAAATAAAAAAATAAAAGAAAAATAAAACGGGCGGACATGTACGGGCCTTGGACATGAGTATATAAATATGGGCGGGTTTTGGTCAAATGACCAAGCCCGAATGTTGGGCCGGGCCGGTCTTGGACATGCACAAATCCTATTATTACCTAGTCAAAGCTCGGCCCGAACCCGGCCCGGCACAGCCCATGAGCAGGCCTAACACCACTACATTTTGTAAGAAAAGTATGTTGCCCTGAATTTTACCAACATTTATCCTGTCTAATAATTAAGATAACAAATTAATTACACAAGTTTAGCCCCCGGTCACAAATAAGGAGGGTTTGCAGGGTAAATCCCTTGATTTTAGGGTATTCACGGAAAATATGTTGTCCCGTCTGATTTTATCGACAGTTATCATGTCTAATAATTAAGATAACAAATTAATTTCAGGTTTAGTCCCTAGTTACAAGTAAGTTGGGTTTGTAGGATAAATCTCTTTATTTTAGGGTATTATTGAATAGGATTTTAAAAATTATGATAACTTTTTTCATTGCCATATCAGGCGGGATACTAGACGGTAGAATTAGGCGGGGCAAATAACATTACTCATTTTCTAGTTAGTTATGATTAAAGATTTATAGGTATTTCAAATTCATCACTAATTAAGCTACTATTTACCAAGTTCTTGCTTTCCAAAATGACAATTGGACAAGTATTTGTCATACAACTTACATTCAAAATGAAATCCAAATCTTGATTTCAAATTTAAGTTTCCAAACACTACCTAAAATTTTGCGGACAATCCTAATTGCTATTTTACTTGAATTGCATGTTTATTTCTTATGGTTGAGTTTCAACCCTTGTATATTTAAATGATCATGATCAATAAGTTGACAAAGAAAAAATTAGAGGAGAAATCTTCAAGGAACCAATTTTGTTGAAGTTATTGAAAAACTTTAAAACACCGAATTAGTTGGGTCTTCTTTAATTTATTTCACATAATATTTTTTAAGGGAAAAGCTTGTCATTTCATTAATTCATACAAAAGGCACAATCTAGGTAGATAGCCATAATACATCTGGAATTTCCTCCATCCATACCCTTTCCTCATGTAATGAATGTAACAAGCTATTGGTCATTTTACATTCTCATCTTACCGACACATCAAACATACATTTTTCATCATTGGTGAAGTTCTAGGAATCTTCGTTGAGTTCATTATGAGTATCGATTCATAGAGTCTATCCATGAATCATATGAAGAACTGAATCATTGCTCCTTGCTTCCTTTTCATATGCCGCATAGTGTGCAGTGCCTCTTGGACTACAATGATGTTGTCTGAGGTATGGCATCCACATAGCTACAATTCTAATCTCAGTTCTTACATATACAATCTATAATCCCCCGCATAACCAATCTCACCGCTCTACCAAACTGAGCCAAATAAGTCGTGAGCCAAGCCCTTTACCTCCACGTCTGATGTGCTTATTATAGATACAAGATTGAAATTGGCTTTTATTATAATTTCATGTCTTCTATAATTCAATTCTTTGCTTAGTGCATCTCCTTCTAGCACTATGCAATCAAATCCCATGTCTACTGCCCAAGTAAGTCATGCTTTGATAGCATCTATGCTTTTTGTTTTTTTGTTTTTTTTTTAAAACGGATGACTAAAAAGAAAATACTCACTCCGTCCCTAGCATTATGTTTGGTAGGAGGGAAGTAGGGAATAAAGAAATGGTGAGAAAGAAAATGGGAGGGAAATGTAATTTTCTTTTGTTTGGCTGAAAGAAAATATAAAAAGGGAAAGAAATAGGAAGGAAATATGAGATAAATGAGAAGGTTTATTTCTTTAGGATCTTTTCCTCCCAGCATTGGGAGGAAAGTCCCATTTCATTAGCTTGTAGCTTAAATTAGTCATGTTGTTTACAATTTCGCCATTAATAAAATTATTATTTCCTTCTAATTTTCATCCTTCATATGAAACAATAAAAGGGAAGTCTAACTTTATTTTCTCGTACTTTCTATTTCCTATCCTTATAATTGTCATATTTAGTCAATCCACTCTAAACTTTGACTATTAATTATAAAAAATTTATATAAAATTAAATTTAAAGAAATATATGTTTTGTTTTAAGCTAAGTTTTAACCCTTTCAAAATATTGTGGCAGCCTGTGATTGATAGTCCTAGCCCAGCTCGGTAGTGCATACAAGTCGGCCCCAACTTCTCCAAAAGAAAAAATGGGTTTATGAAGATGGCCCCAAAGTGGAATGAGGAAAAATCCCGTGGTAATTGGGTGAGATTTACACAATAACTCTTGTCCCCAGTGGAGTCGCCAGAAAGTTTGGAAGCCTTTTTTTGCGAAAGTAGGCCTGGGCCGTCTCGGTGGTGGATTCAAACCGACCCCAACTTTTCTAGAGGAGGAAATGGGTTTACAAAAATGGTGCCCAAATAATGTGAAGAAATACTGTTTTAAAAGAGTGATTTCTACAGCACGAAGAAAGTAATAACTCTTTTGATTTCGTGGAACTGAGGAGGATAAAATAAAGAGAAGATAATAACTCTAAAATGTATTTCCTGAGTGTAAAACAAATCAAAAACTCTTCATTGATTTCTCAGATTTGTTGGTACCAACTGGGAGGTGGGATTTAGAAAAAAAAAGAGAAGGAATACAAGTGAAAAAAGGAATCAAAGTACAGACTTTCGATGGTAAGAGGAAAACATTGATTTGAACAAGCGAGACCAATTTTACGGTGATGGAAGAAGAGTAATTAGACTCTATTTCTTGGTTGATTACTTGTTGTATTTCTTAGGCTTGTTCTTCTTTGAGTTGTTCAAAGATGGAAAACACCATTTTTAGCCATTCTTTTGTCTGGTTGGAGCCTGTACCAGGTGGCTACCAGCCATGATTCTTGCTGATTTGGAATCAACTCAGGGAATCGGCATCTTTGATCCACAAGAGAGAAGACTTTCCATTTTTTTTAAAAGAAAAATATTGTAATTTTCATTTATATAACTGAAATGAAAAAATAGGTACTAGAAAATTACAATAGGTAGAAAAAAGTATCCATCCTTCGCGTTTATATTTTGATCTCGCTTCACGACCTAAGCCATCTTGGTCATTTGGAGTCTTAAACCTTCTTCATAAATCTAGCACGTGCAACACCTCTTCGCTCTCGTTTCCGTGTAATTCAATCAATATAAAACTTTCAAAAGCGACACAAAGGTGAGTGATTTGAGAACCCCCCCTGATTAACCCGTAGATCATAAAGTAAAATAATATCAAAACTAAGACGAACTGTCTTCAATTTATGTAAACTTCGAGACACACTGACTGTGGTTAGAGCTGTCCATGGGCGGGCTCACGCCGGGCCCATGCTTCATGCTAGTAACCATAGTGCTTGCCCAGGGCCGGCTCGACCCGATTGAATGGGCCTACCATCTTGCCCAAGCCCATCCAAATAACTAGAGTCTTTGACCAAGCCCGCCCATTTACCAAATAAATAATATATAATATACTATTTTTAACTACCATGGAAATTACTAAAAGGCCAAATTGAGGATTAATGTGCTGCCACCTTTTGGCTATTTTTGGTCTTTTCTCACTTTTCGGATGACTAAAAAGCCCCTCTATGAGTTTCCCCCATTCCTTTTCCTTCTACCCTTTTTTTTGTAATTACATATTTCCCTTCCTTAATTGTTTTTAATTAATGTTTAAGACTTTTAATTAATTGCTTTTAAACCCTAAACCCTTAATTATTTTTAATTAATGTTTCTCTCGCTGTTTTCTCTTTTCCTCTCACCAGCTCAGTTGCTGCTTCCTTTCAACTCCTCGGTGCTGATCAATTTTCAGGTTTGCCAAAAATCAAACCTTTCCATCACTCCCCTCTGTTTTCACCTTCATATCTCTTTCCTCTTTCTTCTCCGTCTCCATCGCTTCAACATGGACCGTTCAATATTTTTCTCCTTCTGAATTAAAACCACCCTTTGTTGAATGTGAGTATTATTATCCAATTAACAACATATTTTATTATCTCTTTGCACTTCATATTACTTACAAATAAAAACATGTTCTTGACCTTCTTAATTTTGCATGTCTAAAAAGTTAGCTTACAAAGATTTATGCCAGAGACATAATTAAAACTAATCCATTTAAATTGCATTTTTACTACAACCTTATATAATTCAATCAATTAATCAATCAAGCACCACTCTAGAATAAAAAATGTTCTTGGCCCTTATATAATTGATTATATTAATATCCTTATTCAATCAGTTAATCAAGCACAACTCTAAAATAAAGAACGCCCGTAGCGCCAGCGCAGGCTAATATAACTTGTATATTAGTTAATTATTTATTTTTCATTAATTTATATATTTATATGATTAGTTAATTATTATATTTTTTTAATAATCAAAACTTAACTAATTAACATTAATAGTTATTTTTTAACTGATAATACGCTAACATATTGAATAACTTCATTTAATTAATCTAATGTAATATAAAAATTATGTCATTATAATCTAAACGGGCTCGATCCGTTTTCTAAATGGGTTTAAAATTTTTTCCCAAGCCCGTCTAACGAGCTTTACATTTATGTTCAAATCCTCCCAAATATCGGGCAGGCTTACGGGCTTCGACGGGCATCCCGACCCTTGGACACCTCTAACTGTGACTAACTGACTGACTCAAACTCAACAAACTGACTCAAAAACTCAACTAACCCAACAGATCTATAGATTTGGGGAGATTATTCTGAACAAATGAGACAATAAAGAAAATGATAAAATCAACCTCCTCCTCCCTTGAATGATTAAGAGGAGGAGTATACAAAAAAACTTAGAAGAAAACTAAAACATGGGAGAGAAAAAAAAAGGAGAAGACTTTCCAATTTGAGTTTGCTAACAATAGCTATTTCCATATTTTTGAATCAGCCCTGCTTTTAGCAAACAAGTTTCGATGTCGGAATGTCGTTTTCCTCATTAGGAGTGGTTAGGATTCCTCCTAAGGAAAACCAGTATGTTTTGAGTCCATTTTCTGCAGTTCAGTTGCCATTTTTGTGTTTAGGATCAGTCACCAAGCATGGTTCTCCGCCTCGAAAAATGGTGTCTGAACTGATTTAGAGCAATAAAAATAATTCTTGTCCCCAATGGAGTCGCCAGAAAATGTGAGAGCCTTTTTATGCGAAAGTAGGCCTGGTTTAGCTCGGTAGTGGATTCAATTCGGCTCCAACTTCCTTAGAAGAAGAAGTGGGCTTACAAAAATGGTGCCAAAAAGGATGACAGAATCCTACCGTAAGATGGAGTGAAATTTGGGGCTAGAAAACCCTGCCGTAAAAGAAGTGAGACTTCTGGCAGGAAAAACAACTCTGTTTGTCAACGAATGAGGAACTGAGAGATGAAAAAGATGGAAAAATAGCTTTGTAATTAAAATACTCACTATAAAATGAATAAGAGACTTTTATTGCTTTCTCAAATTTATGGGTAACAACTGTTGGAAATCTAGAACAGAATTGCAGCTTGAGTCGTGTAAGGACACTATCCTTAAGGATAATTTCCGCCTCTTAATAACCATGGCTATCCCCTGGGATTAAACAAGCTCTTACCGAAACGAAAATTTCGAAGATACAGCAACCACAAGAATGTGAGAACCCAACAAGAGAGGAATAAGAGGGAATTTAGAACTATAAAAGAGAGGTTTTCTGAATTGGTGTGTTTACAAATGAGTGGGAGCAAGGTATTTATATGGTAGAGATCGAGGGGTTACAATCTAGGAATTTATGAGGAGCCAAAAAAAAAGGCATTAAGGATGTTGTCTAAAACATTTTAACGGTTACAATAATTTAAGGCTGAAACCGTTACAACAATGAAAAAATAAATTCAAAGATAATGAACAATAAATACAAAGATATATTTTGCCAATGTATGGATTTTGCCTTTTGAAATATTAGGACATATCTCATATATGTTCAACAACAACATGGGAGGTGTAATTGGAAGAAAGAAAGAAATAGGAATACAATGTGAGAGAAGGAAATCAAAATAGATTTAGAGCTTTGACAATGGAGAGGAAAACACTGATTTGATTAGAAGAGAGACCCCGTTTTTTTTATAATGGGTAAGTGATTGTTATAAAGAATCGTTGTTAATTCTTGGGATGAACTTGGTTCTTGTATTGTCAAGTTGAGATGAGTTGAGTTGTTTGTATCGTGATTTGGTGTCGAAAAGTTGTTGAGAGTTTTGAGAGTTGTTGGTTGTTAAGACTATTTTGGTTGTTAAGCCATTTTTGAGTCATTACCCGGAAGGTAGTTGCCTTCTTCCAACTCTTTGTTGCAGGCCATACTCTCTATTTTTCATCAGTTAGAAATTAGAGTATCCGATTGACAAAAAACTTGCTATGATATCACTTGAGCATGTTTATATAAAGGTGAGGATGTGATCAGGATAATATTCGACCTGAATATATGAACTTGCTCTAAATGTTGTTAGTCTCTATGTAAAGGTTAGGATAAAATTAAACATGAGAAGGTCATTTCCTTTTAAATGTGATTTAAATGGTTTCTATCATACAAGTCAATAAATTGGTTTTGGGTTACACTATTCTCATGGATGGATTTGGAGTCTTTTGGATGAAGTCATGGTGTCAAGTCTTAAACTTTGTCTTGCTTTTGCAGGATATATAACTACCATCCCAGTTTGAGCCTTTTCGATTAGCATATTTGTTGTCCTACCAAAAATGGGATTTACAAGCTGTGAAACTGCGAATATGCTTGTCTCAAAGATTAAGCTATGCGTGTGTAAGTATGAACTAATTCAAATTGTAAAATTGTGAATATGCTTGTCTCAAAGATTAATCCATGTATGTGTAAGTAGTGGTGATCGTGGTTCGGTTTCGGTTCCTCGAAATACAGGAACCGAACCATAACCGTAGTGTCTAAGGTTCGGTTCTCGGTTCGGAACCGGAACCGGAACCGGAACCTTACCCTTTTTTTCCCTTTTCTTAAATGAAATTTAAAATTTTATATATGTTATTTTTATTTTCTTATTCTTAAATATATTTAGATTATTTCAGTTATAAAATTATAATTTTTAATTTCTAAAAAAAATATTATATTATTATAATTAAATTACATATAATAGTAAAAAATTATATTAATTATAATAAAAAATGTATATAATCATAATGTATTGAAATATAAATTTTTTATTAAAAAAGTATTAAACATATATTATGTACAGAATAAATCATTATTCAGTATTATATAAATTAAATATAAAATACGAAAATATTTTTTAAATATTAAAAATGGACGGTTCCGGTTCCATAAATATGTAACCGAACTGGAAACTTATAACAGTAAGATCCGGTTTGGTTTCGGTTCCGGATGGACGGTTACGGTTTGGTCACCTCTATGTGTAAATATGAACTAAATCAGACTGTAAAACTGCGAAAAAAGATGGGATTTACAGGCCAATCTTAAAGTAGGTTCCTTTCTTTGATTTGACTTTTGCAAATTACTAAGTTCTATTATTTGTATTCTGTTATTGTTAATTACGCTTTGAATAAGTTTTTTTGTAGTTTATGAACTTTGACATTTTCTTTTTTGAAAGGCAAGTCAATTTTATTGAATGTAGCAGATAGAAATAGAGCCAAAAAGACTCTATCTACAATAAATTGCTATCATAATCAGCATACCAAAATCAAACTCAACAACACTGACACAAATAACCACATACCAATACAAGTATATCCTCTCAACTCTAAAAAACAACACTAGTCGTAAATCATAATGAGACCCACGCAAAGCCAAGAAACAAAAAAATAGACCCTCCAGACCAAGACTGTAACCACAGATACAACAAATCTGAATACTAGTTGAAGCACGTACTCACAAAAAAATCCATCTCCAATTAACCACATAATCTCCTATCTTAACATCTCGTAGTGTCATTCGTAAAACTCCAAATCAGAGACAAAGTCATCAAAACTTTGACACTTTTTCAGAACAATCTTGGATTTGAATGTGGCCTTTTTAGAAGATTTTTGAAGAAATGTATGTTAGATAATCTCAGCTCAATGTCCTGCTAATAACTTTGACCTTCTTTATGAAAAAGGTTTTTCGAACTTTCTTGCAGTGCAGGTATTACTAGCAAACGTTATGGCATAAGACTCAGTCCTAAGTTCAAGATCTGCCATGGCTTTTAATAGGATACATTTAAAATTTATATGTGAGAAGCGTGGTTGATATGTATGAATCTTATGTTCATACTAAAGGGTTTTATTATTTGTCAGATATTGTTTTTATATGTCAAACAAACTCAAATTTTATTAAAGTAAATTTAGCAAAACTATTCATGTGTTGTTCTATTTATTCACTGAAGATATCAGCAAGATTTTCTATTATAAACTTCTCTTGCCAAACTAGGCATTAATGTATTGCAAATTCGAATTTGCAACGAGAAAGATAAAATTGTACTAGCATATATTCGAATTTGCAAACTAAGAAAATATTGAAATCCATAAAATTGAAAATGAAAGCAAAATTCAAATTTCATGGTATAGAAAGCACTCCCTATGTCCCTAATTAGATGTCCACTCTTGTTCAACCGATCAAAATGTTTGACCATTATTTATAAATTTTTTTTTTTGTAAAATTTAATTTTTAAAAAATAATATGTTGAAAAGTTTACAATTCAAAATTTATAAGTATTATTTAAAGGAGGAATCAACTTACACCAATGTAAGTTGCATCCTTTTTTTGCTCTCTTATATATTTTTGGTAAATTTAAATTTATTCAATACGACCTTGGCGTAGGCGTTAGATCTTAAATTCTAAATTTAAAACTGATTTTGCTTTATATATTTTTTATAAACAGTAGTGGTCAAAGATTGATGTTAGTTGACCAAAAAAAGACATCTAATTAGAGACAGGAGGAGTGAATAAATTATTCAAGCAAGAGAATGAGCAAATGATAAGTCTTACCCCTTGATAGCATGTAGTTCAACCAGATTATTCGAACAAATGCCAATATAACAAGAAAATTCAGCAATAAAATCACCATAATCTTTTTGAAGAATTCCACCACCCCAGGCCCAACCAGCAAGAAAATGTTGAATGAGTATTGAGGCATATCCATTAGGCAACAAAGGGCATTCCAAGGAACATGGATGACTCTTATGATATTGGAGGAGACATGAGCAAATAAATATAGTTAGTTAGCCTTCAAAGAGTAGTTGCATTTTGTGAAGGAATATGGGAGAAAAAAAATGCAATTCTGTCTTTCCAAGCATACCAACAGAGTGGCATTTAGAGTATCTAACTATCTATTGCCATCTTGTATAATGTCTTTTTTGTAATTTTATTGTAACACCTTTACATCCTAGAGAAAGTCCTCTCTCTAGTCGAAATTGTAAGAGGTTAGAATTCACCCAAGAAGGTATTGTAACACCTTTATTTCTCTCTTTAAATAGGCATTGTATCCTGGGCATAACGTTTCCAAGAGTCCATTTGCACCATAGTGGGGAAACTATTATCCTTAAGAAAGCTTCCTGGAAATGCCTTACCTATTGCCTTTATTTCTTCTTCTTCTCCATATCTTTTTCATTTGGTTGCATCAGTTATTCTCATATACAACAATTTAAGGATAATAGTTCTTCTCCAATAGCTACTGTTGCAATCAAACCTCACACCTTTGAAGTGGAGAAACTTGAAAAAGTCAATGGCACAAACTACAAGCGTTGGAGCATGAAGATTTACTACCAAATCTCCTTGTTGAAAGTTGCATATGTTCTACATGAGTTCTATCCTCATGGTCAAAGTCAAAATGGAAACGTGGCTGGAGCATTGATAGAAAATCAAAAGAAGTGGCTTAATGATGACTATATTTGTTGCCTCACCATCCTTCAAGCCATGAATGATTCACTCTTCAACACCTTTCAAAAGTACTATGCGACTGTTTTGGAGTTGTGGATAGCAATTGAAAACAGGTATGCTACCGAAGATGCTGGAAATAAGTCTTTCCTTGTTAACAAATACATTGATTTCAAAATGTCAGATTCTAAGTCTGTTGTTGATCAAGTCAATGAACTTTCTGATATTGCTAATGAATGTGCTACTGCAAGAGAACCTATTTCTGAAACTTTTCAGATTTCTACCATTATTGGTAAGTTACCTCCTTTATGGAAGGATTACCAAAGGTTCTTGAAACATAAGAAGAAAAAGATGTCTCTTGAAAACTTCATGAAGCACATTCAAATTGAGTTTGAAGCAAGGAAAATAGATGAACTTGCGAATCAAGGAAAAGACATTAATGTGCTTAACATTGAGGGTCTGACATCTGTGAAGAATAAGAATAATTCTCAAAAGGGGTAGAAAAACTTTTCTAAGAAAAAAAGGAAGTTCAAGAGGTTATCAAGAAACTTCATGATCAAGGTTTCAAAGTTGAGTTTGATTCACAATAAGTTATCATTGATAAGAAAGGATCCTTTGTTGAGAAAGGATTTGCTAAAGACAATGTGCATGTGCTTAATATCAATATAAGCACACCCATTGTTGTTTAAAATGAATTGGTAAGTCTATCAAAAAAGGAAGAAGAATTCTTTCATATCCAAGTACGCAAGTAATTCTTTTATTTATGTGATATAATAGTATAATACTGCATTTGTGAATTTTTGAATTAGTTGGTGATTTCTTTCTTTCTTAAAAAAATTGTTTTAAATTTTTCAAGGTGAGGATTTATTTATCTTTTCATTTTTAAGAGTTCGTTTCACAATGAACTTGATATTTTGTGAGATTACAAGTTCAAGCAGCGGTGAAGTGAAAGATTGGAAAATCAATCATGAGAAATCGCACATTTGAAATTCGGTATCTAATATATATACGAAATGAAGTTTTGACCAAAAAAAAAAAGATGAATAATTATTCACTTTTCTTGAAAAGAAATTTCTATAAACCTTTTTCATCTATTTTATTAAAAAAATGGTTTTGAAATCAAAGCAGTGATGTTTCAAAGTTTAAAACCCATGGGATTTTTTTATTGATACTTGAGTTGCAATATTGTTTGGAAGCATGATTTATTAATTTGTGAAATATGTTGTTTTGTTCCTTTGTGAAAATTTTCATGAGTTTATACTTATAAGTTATATCAATTATATATGTGATACTAACTTCTTTAAGAGATCATGAGTTTATGGATGATATTATTTCATGAATAACTCTAAATATATTGTGTAATGAAAATGAACATTTTATAGAAGTGATCATTTTCATGAAGGCTATAAATTGACAAATCCCAATAGGGAGATTATGGAAGATGACATGAGTAAAATAATCGCTAAAATTCTTCTAGTGAGGAATAGATAAAGTAAATGGTGGATTGCATTCTAATGCAATATATCATGTCATTTCACTTGAGAATGCCTTCAAAATGATTGAGAGGTCTTCCTTTTAAAACTAAATCTATTGACTAAAAGTGAGTTTCAAGAAGGAAACTTACAAGAGAATTTTGAGAAGAACACTCAAAATCAAATTATTGTTTTGATAAATCAAGACAAGGTTGGTAGTCAAAGATTTTAGTTAATGGAAGATTCGAACTTTGTAGTAGTCTATATTTCTATTTTAGAATTGAAAGGAGATATCATGTTCTTCTATTACGAAGGTGAGATTGCATGTGATCATGGACAAGAAGACAAAGTGAGTTATTGCAGACGAGTTCTTATGTTATGAGGTAAGTTAATCTCGAGATGATAGATTTTGTCTATCATGTGGTTCATACTAATGAACTCAATGATGTTAAAAAACAAATAAGAATTTGGATGAATAGAGTTTCAAGTCTATGAGTGGTTGATTGGTTAATATCAGTATACCCCATTACAAAACCTCTATAAGGTTGAAGAAATTACTGAATTTTTACTACAAATCTATGAGAGGTATGGGACTCTTTCCGGTTAATGAAAATAATCTTGATTGAATTTCACTCTATCATATTGATGTCAATTGAAAGATTCTACACTTTAAAATTAAAGAATAATCATGTCTTTTGAAAATCATGTACTTGAGAGTTCAAAGGCAATTCAATCTTGTATAATAGTAGGAATGTATACATGAGATGTAAGAACATTCCCAATGCATCATACTTGGAATAGTAGGGGTAATAATTTTTAAAAGTAAGACTATTCCTATAAAGTCCCATATCTAGATGCATTGTCAAAATCCACAACATACAAGTTTGGACTTATATCCTTAATAGACTTATAGCTTTGAAAGTGGGGTGAAAAATGTGGTTGTGGACACCCTTGATGAATCTACCTATGCAAGTAGAGAAGTGAGAGGCCGCTTCTTATGGATTTTCCAGTAAAATCCTAGAGTACTTGCTAAATACAGGATAAACGAAGGCCCATATAAAATTGCACTGCCTTTGTGGAACACACGAACCGCATGTATAGTGTGAGTATAATTCCTTGTGTCTTATATTCAATCTAAAGGTTCAAGCCTTGACCACCTTTAGACATACACTATTACATATATCCAACTTGCATAGTTTTTCTTTGCATTTTTACATTATTTTACATTCATTCCATTATTAGGAAATAAGTGGGGGATTGTTGTATATTAGTTATATATTTCCTAATAATAATTATTTGATAAATTGAAGTTATTTGATGAATAACTGTCAGATTCAAAATCTACAAAAACATGAAAAGGTGTATTTCCATGAAACATGAAAAGGTGTCTTTCTATGAGAGATTGTATCTTTAATTGGAGATGTGTCTATTCGTTTAAAGGGTGTTTAAGACACCTCTTTAACACACCTCTTGAGATCTATAAATACACCTTAAATCATTGGAACTAAACACAACAATAATTACAACAAAAATCAGAATTCTTCTTACATCTCTCACTCTCACAAGATTCATTCTATCTCATTATTTCTGGATCGGGTTCAAGTGTGTTCAAGAGAAGTTTAAAAGTGCAATCTTTATTTCTCTCTTTAAAAAGGCATTGTATCTTGGGGATAACATTTCCAAGAGTCCATTTGCACCATAGTAGGGAAACTATTATCCTTAAGAAAGCTTCCTAGAAGTGCCTTGCCTATTGCCATTATTTCCTCTTCTTCTCCACATCTTTTTCATTTGGTTGCATCAGTTATTCTCATATACAATAGAGAGGCCATGCAATTATAACTTAATTGCTCACAAATAGACCAAGAAAGCCATATTGAACACGTCTTGGTACCTCAATTATCGTCACTATCTCAAGCTCTAGAGATTTGGCATTCCATTATTTATAAATGTGGGCTCATTAGCATTTTCATCATGCACATAAGTCATTACGAATCCGTCATCTTCATCAAAATTGCTTTCCCCATCTCTTCTCACCAATAATGGCTCCCCACCAAAGCAATAAAATCTTTTCGCCAAACTAGACATTTTGGTGACCTCCTGATCTAGCACTCCTAGGTAGGCAAAACGTGTTTCACGCCCAACCTAACAAGGATTTAATACTGATCCAAATTCTAAATTTCTTGCCGAAATAACATCTCTTGATATTTCCCTTGTTTTGAGTGATGTTGAATTTTAGCTTCTCCACTGAGAGATTAATGAAAGATTCCCATGCCAATTTTAGAAATTGGCCCCTTAGCACTCATTGCAAAATGCAAAGCCACTCTCACACAATTTCTAGGAAATTTCGTCTCTTTTAAAATGAAATTTCCCCACAAATTTCTCTCATTTCAGTTAAATTGAAGGCTCATCACATGCATATGCATATGTGGCCTATATATTTGGATGTAATGAGCAAGAGCAAAGCAATGAAAGAAAGTCCAGAAAATATCTCCTCTCTCTCTCTGACCTCACCTACAATTCTCCATTTTCCTATTTTATATCATCACCTCCTTGTCTGTTTAGTTTTTCTTGCCTGTTATCCTAGTCCCAAGCATGTGTTTCACCTACAATTCTCCATTTTCCTTTTTTATATCATCACCTCCTTGTCTGTTTAGTTTTTCTTGCCTGTTATCCTAGTCCCAAGCATGTGTTTCGTCAAGCATTTTCTTCCTTTTCTTTTCCTGTCTCATGTTTCAAATGCACAAGGGGACAAGGCTTCAATGCTTGGATCGGTCGCTGTTCATGGTTCATATCAAATGCATGTTGTGTGCAACAATGAATACCGCCAGACTCTTCAACTCAATCAATTGAGGAGGGATTTGGGCAACCAATTTGTTGCAGGAAAGGTCAATACCGGAAAATAACTCAAGACTCTTACTCTTGAGTACAATTGGCATAACTGGATGGGGATCCAAAATGCCTTGTACCATTTGACAAGGCATACCATTTGATCACACGAGGTATTTTGCCACTCAAGTTGTTATTTTTTTTTCTTTTGGCCGGACACTCAAAGTTTTAATTTAAGAATCCCAAATGTTACACTCATAGTCATGCCCAGATCATCTGCCGGTATTTCTCCCTGCAATTGGTTTAAGTAATCATTTGAAATGTAGATTTGTTCAATAGAGGATGCATGTCAAGTTTCCCAAGCATCAAGGAAGTACACCCCCATGAGATTCAACACCTCAAGATTTTTCAAATGACACAACCCTGGGAGAAATTCAGAAAAATGATGTTACAAATTGAGGCCCTCAAAAGAAAGATTACCTAGAACCTGCAATGTCAATTAGCTTTTTTGGAATTATTAGAATTTGGACAAGTACTTATCAATTTAAAAGAGATGTTACAGTAACATATTTTGAGTTGCAAATTTTAATTAAGTTAGTTGAAACAGCACTTTTAAGTTGCAAATTTTGCTGCTGGATGTATTCACACTTGGAAGAGGTTTTGTAGCCAGTTTCAAAAAATCAGAAGCTTTGTTTTTCAATCTTTGCAAATGGATGTTTAGCAAGCAGGTGAAGCAAACCACTGAAAATGCAATTGGACCATATAGAGATATGAGAGTTTTGATGAATGAGGGAAATGAGGTTTTCATTCATAGTGTTGTTGTGTTACAATGAGTATATTTATACAAGTAGTTGTGCTGTAAAGTAATTACAATATGAATTCAAACTAGCATTGAATGAATCAATCCTAGGGAACTAACTTTGAATGGGAAACTGTTCTGACTAGCTTTGAATGGGGAACTGTCTTGACTAACTTGGAATGAGAGTCTAACTTTGAATGATCCTTAACACGTCCCCTCAAGATGGAGTCTCTGTTAGTGACACCAATCTTGGCTATGAACTGAGTAAATTTTTGTCGAGACAGAGGTTTAGTGAGAGCATCAGCAAGCTGGTCATGAGTTGATACATGGAGAAATTTGAGACAACCATTTGCAACCTTATCAAGTACAAAGTGGAAATCAATGGCAATGTGTTTCATCTTGGAGTGCAAAACAGGATTAGCAGAAACATAGGTAGCACCAATGTTGTCACAATAAATTGTTGGAGCTTGGGTAAGTGGAAGGTGTAGTTCAGATAGAAGATTCTGAATCCATTCTATTTTAGCTGCAGCACCAGCAATAGAGCGGTATTCAGCTGCAGTTGAGGACCGAGCAACTGTTTTTTGTTTGGAGCTTTTCCAGGAAATCAAATTCCCTTCATAGTAGATGAGGAAAGCAGAGGTGGATTTGCGATCTCCTTTGTCGCCATCCCAGTCTGCATCAGTATAGGCAACCATGGAATTTTCTGATGAGGGCACTATATTAAGCATGAGGCCATGAGTAGCTGAACCTTTTAAGTACCGTAAAACTCTCTTCAAGGCCTGCCAATGAACATCAGTTGGTTGATGCATAAATTGAGCCAACTTGTTGACAGAGAAAGAGATATCAGGCCTGGTGATAGTCAAGTACTGTAGTGCACCTACTATACTTCTGTATTCAGTGGCACTAGGGAGAGCAGTACCATCAGTGAGACTAAGAGAGGAGGAAGAGCACATGGGCGTGGAGACAGGCTTCCAGTCAAGCATTTTAGTTCTCTCTAGTAAGTCAAGCACATATTTTTGCTGAGAGAGAAATAGACCACCAACTGTGGGAATCGTCTCAACACCAAGAAAGAAGTTTAATGGCACCATTTCTTTGAGATAGAACTGTCTTGACAATTCTTCAACAAAATCAGTAATAGCAGAGGAAGAACTTCCAGAAACAATAATGTCATCCACAGATACTAGGAAGTAGAGAGTAATTCCATCATGATGATAAATAAAAAGAGAAGAATCAGACTTAGACTGAGAGAAGCCATAAGCAAGAAGAAAGGTTTTTAGCGTGTTGTACCAGGCACGCGGAGCTTGCTTCAAACCATAAATTGCCTTATCCAACTTGCAAACATAATCAGGATATGTAGAGTCAATAAAGCCCGGAGGTTGCTTCATATACACATCTTCAGATAACTGCCCATGGAGGAAGGCATTATTGACATCAAGTTGAAAAAAAGGCCATTTGTTTTGCAAAGCAATAGTTAGAACCAGCCTAATGGTTGTAGGCTTGACAACAGGACTGAATGTCTCATGATAATCCAGGCCAGGCCTTTGATTGAATCCTTTTGCGACAAATCTAGCCTTGTATCGAGAGATAGTGCCATCAGGATTTTGTTTGATCCGAAAAACCCACTTGCATCCAACTAGATTCTGAGCATTAGAAGAAGGAACCAAGTGCCAGGTTCCATTTTTAACATGAGCATTAAACTCTTCAGACATGGCCTTCCGCCAGTGAGAATCTTTCAAGGCTTGCGACACACAGGTTGGTTCAGGCGTCATGGGTGCTGGATGTTTGGTTGTGTGATGAATCTGTTTGGGTTTGAAGATATTGTTGCGAGAGCGAGTCATCATGGGATGAGTGCGACTATTCTGTGGAATTGTTGGCATTGAAGAGGTCTGTGGATCTAGTGGCACTAAAGAACCATGAGTGGCCAGATAATCAGAATGATTTTCCCGTGGAATTAGTGACACCGAAGAGGAAGCATTAGTGGCAGTAGGTATGGAAACATTGTTTGTGGAAGATGTGTTTACCTCATTTGAAGGAGCAGTGGAGACTGGAGATGCCGCAACTTCAGGATTAAACATTGGCCCAGATGATGAAGAGTGACCAACTGAAGATGAATTGAGTATATGTAGCTTAGGACATGAAAGAAACTCAGTAGAGTTCAAAGAAGTACCTGAGTTTGATGGCAGCATAGAGTAAGGAAACTTGGTCTCATCAAATACAACATGCCTGGAAGTGTAAATCTTTTTGGATTCAGGATCAAAACAACGATAAGCACTTTGATTATCTGAGTATCCCACAAAAACACAAGGCTTGGACCGACACTCAAGTTTGTTCTTCATATAAGGGCGTAGGTTTGGATAGCATAAAGAACCAAATACCCTTAACTTTTCATAGTGAGGATCACGTTGAAATAAGACCGGAAAGGGTGACTGAAGATCATGAATAGGAGTAGGCATGCGATTGACAAGATACACTTCTGTTTTGAATACCAAAGACCAAAACTCAGTGGGAAGAGAAGCTTGATGCATTAAAGTAATACCAGTTTCGACAACATGGCGATGTCGTCTTTCAGCTATACCATTGTGTTCAGGAGTATGTGGGGGAGTTTGTAAATGAGAAATTCCATGAGGTTGTAAAAATTGTTTGAGCTTTTCATACTCACCACCCCCATCAGAATAAATTGAGATAATATTGGCACCAGAAAATTTCTCCACTACAGCCTTGAAGTTTGGAAACAAAGAAAAGAGATCAGATTTCTTTTTGAGAGGAAAAAACCAGACATATTTAGAATAATGGTCAACAACTCACATAGTATGAATAACCATCAATTGATTGTGTGGGTGCGGGACCCCAAAGATCGGTATAAACTAACTCAAGTGATCGAGTACTAGACAATGTGGATACTGAAAATGGCTGCTTATGACTTTTATTGCATTGGCAAGAATTACAAGATGAAAAATTAACATTAGATGAAGGAAGAGAAAAACCATTGACAATGCGATTTAAAATGGATCGAGAAGGATGACCCAAACGCTTGTGCCAATCAAAGATGGAGGTACGGACTGTAGAGTAGCATTTTGGTGTAGGACTAGAAGAAGATGGATACTGAACATGAAAACTGGATGGAAACTGGTAGACATCGTCAACATTTAATCCCTTAGTGAGCACCTTCCGAGTCTGTAAGTCCTTCACAAGAAAAAATTCAGCATCAAATTCAACTGACACACTGTTAGCTTTACAAAACTTAGAGACAGAAACAAGATTTTGTGTAATTTCTGGAACACACAGGACATCTTTTAAGGAGAAAGAAACGGTAGGAGAATTAAGAGAGGTGGTGCCTGAATGTGTGATTTTCAAACCTGAACCGTTGCCAACAACCATTTCATCAGTGCCATCATAATCTGAATTGATTGAAAGATCCTTCAACTCAGCAGTAACATGATGAGATGCTCCAGAGTCCATACACCAGCTTTTGTTAGTGCGAGCAGAGTGAGCATAATTTGCTTTTGGCTGAGAAGCAAAAAATTGCATGCCTTTTCGACACTGTCGAGCAGTGTGATCAACTTTTTCACATAACTGGCAGGAAGGGCGATTGACAGAATCACCATTTGTTTTCTTATCAGAAAACCTGTTGTAATTACCATTGCGAGGCCGTGGACCATTATTTCGGCCATTTTGGTTGCTAGAATACCGTCGGGTATAATTAGCAGTGGGTACAGAAGCGACATTACTTTCTTGAGCCCTGTTGTCAAGCCTACAACCATTAGGCTGGTTCTAACTATTGCTTTGCAAAACAAATGGCCTCTTTTTCAGCTTGATGTCAATAATGCCTTCCTCCATGGGCAGTTATCTGAAGATGTGTATATGAAGCAACCTCCGGGCTTTATTGACTCTACATATCCTGATTATGTTTACAAGTTGGATAAGGCAATTTATGGTTTGAAGCAAGCTCCGCGTGCCTGGTACAACACGCTAAAAACCTTTCTTCTTGCTTATGGCTTCTCTCAGTCTAAGTCTGATTCTTCTCTTTTTATTTATCATCATGATGGAATTACTCTCTACTTCCTAGTATATGTGGATGACATTATTGTTTCTGGAAGTTCTTCCTCTGCTATTACTGATTTTGTTGAAGAATTGTCAAGACAGTTCTCTCTCAAAGAAATGGTGCCACTAAACTTCTTTCTTGGTGTTGAGACGATTCCCACAGTTGGTGGTCTATTTCTCTCGCAGCAAAAATATGTGCTTGACTTACTAGAGAGAACTAAAATGCTTGACTGGAAGCCTGTCTCCACGCCCATGTGCTCTTCCTCCTCTCTTAGTCTCACTGATGGTACTGCTCTCCCTAGTGCCACTGAATACAGAAGTATAGTAGGTGCACTACAGTACTTGACTATCACCAGGCCTGATATCTCTTTCTCTGTCAACAAGTTGGCTCAATTTATGCATCAACCAACTGATGTTCATTGGCAGGCCTTGAAGAGAGTTTTACGGTACTTAAAAGGTTCAGCTACTCATGGCCTCATGCTTAATATAGTGCCCTCATCAGAAAATTCCATGGTTGCCTATACTGATGCAGACTGGGCTGGCGACAAAGGAGATCGCAAATCCACCTCTGCTTTCCTCATCTACTATGGTGGGAATTTGATTTCTTGGAAAAGCTCCAAACAAAAAACAGTTGCTCGGTCCTCAACTGCAGCTGAATACCGCTCTATTGCTGGTGCTGCAGCTGAAATAACATGGATTCAGAATCTTCTATCTGAACTGCACCTTCCACTTACCAAAGCTCCAACAATTTATTGTGACAACATTGGTGCTACCTACGTTTCTGCTAATCCTGCTTTGCACTCCAAGATGAAACACATTGCCATTGATTTCCACTTTGTACGTGATAAGGTTGCAAATGGTTGTCTCAAAGTTCTCCGTGTATCGACTTATGACCAGCTTGCTGATGCTCTCACTAAACCTCTGTCTCGACAAAAATTTACTCAGTTCATAGCCAAGATTGGTGTCACTAACAGAGACTCCATCTTGAGGGGGCGTGTTAAGGATCATTCAACATCTGACTCTCATTCCAAGTTAGTCAAGACAGTTCCCCATTCCAAGTTAGTGAAGACAGTTTCCCATTCAAAGTTAGTTCCCTAGGATTGATTCATTCAATGCTAGTTTGAATTCATATTGTAATTACTTTACAGAACAACTCTACTTGTATAAATATACTCATTGTAACACAACAACACTATGAATGAAAATCTCATTTCCCTCATTCATCAAAACTCTCATATCTCTATACCTCGAACTGCTTCCCTTCATTCTTTACTCAATAGAAGTTCCGATTTTGCAAATTGTAATGCATTATTAGACTAAATTTTATGTAATCTTTTAGTTTTACTTGCTCCATTTTAATCTTTAATTTGATTTTAATCTTCTTGTAAACTTTATCAACTATAAATATGAATTAAAATCAGCATTGCTGGAATGTACTTAACCAAACCTTTCAATCCAAAATCTTTCTTTTTCTTTCATTTTCCTTGCTATTTTTCATCACTTTGTTCAACTTTGAACACTTCAAACTTTCAACCCAATCAATGGTTATTTGAGCTTAATTTCGATCTTAAAGGACCTGCAAATGGTGAAAACATTAAAAGCATAGAGTTCTTTCACCAAAATCTACCTACCAGATGGAAATCTCAAACTCAAACCTACCTACCCCCATAACCCCATATTCAAAGGATAAGTATTTATTCAAAATTTAAAGAAACCAATACATAGATGTATTGTAAACTTTTAGTCTGTATTATATATAAAAAAAAGGTAAACTTTTTTTTTGGTGAAAAAAAAGGTAAACTTTGATACAAAGTGTACACAAAAACAACAATTACCAAGCAACAATGCATCTCAATTGATGGAAACTTCCCATGCTTAATAGACTTGGCAAAGTAGGTAGCATCATATATATAGAAGATAGATAAGCATTTTTTGGTCAATTAGTCCTGCTGCTCATATCATAGTGTTGAATGTTGGAAATCAAATCAAATCATATCTATCCATCTAGAATTTTCCCAAATAGATTGCTATTATTAATCTAGTACTAGTATACTGATAAATATAGTTAGGTACCCACATTTTTGTGAATGCAATTATAAAATATATGCATGGGCGGTGGGCCTTACTGAAATAGAATGTTTTGGAGGAATGTATATTCTGTGATGGTCAAATTAATTATCTCTGATTTTTTAAGAATAAGCTATATATATGCTAATTAATTAATATAGCTTCTGTTCAAGAGATTGTATATTCAAACTTATTATAGATTTATAGTAGTATAAATATATGCAAGATTAATTGTTCATGAAATTGGATGGCTGAGTTACCAAGCCTATATATGATAGCGAGAAACTATTTATGAGATATACAGGATTCAAAACAAAATTAGCTTAAATATTCCACAACTATCTCAATATCCTTTAGAGTATAGAGTTGGTACTTTGTTCTGTTCAGATGACTAAAATGGAAAAGCTTCTCATACAAACACCATGGGTTCAAGAAAATGACCATCGAATTTGACCAAATGATGAGACCCTTGCAATTATAAAGAATTTTTTTTTTTTTAGAAAAACGTCATGGTTCTGCCTTCTTTCTTTCCTTGTGCTTTTAAGGAAAACAAATTAAACATTATTGATTAGTGGCATCAAGTAAATGTTTGAGCCACCTGTTTATAAGTCTATGTTGAAATTTTGTACTCCAAAAATATAAGTTATACTCGTAATATTATTTTTATTCACATTTTACCATCAATAGTAGCAATTAATTAATTGCTTTATATGAAGATAAGTGCTTATGTGGTTTATGTTTTAGCTATTGTTGGTTGATTAATTAGGGAGATCCATACCCCAAACTCTTTAAGCAATAAGCATAGTGTAGCAGTTGTAAAATAAATAATTATGTTGACTATTGTAACTCCAAATTGTCAACTTGTTCCCACGACAATTAAGAATGATCTAGGCACCGACTCTAGTGGCTATATAAAGGGCTTGTACTGGTGAGTTGAGTATTTAGTCCGTGAGGTGTGAGTGAGCAAGTGTTTAGATTGTTATACGAAATGTCCAAAACTCTCAATCGCCGATGACGGGATGGATCCCCCTTAAATTGTTCTTGCTAGGATAAGTTTAAAGAATGTAGATCATGACCCGACTTTCCCATTTCGGCAAGTCAATTTGTTGCAGGAGAGGTAAAAAAACTCAAGATTCTAGGTGTAGCAAAATCTCTTGCTTTGGTTGAATATATAATAATCTTTTCTTCCAAGGAAAAGCTATTTGACAAGGCATATGTCAAACTCCCACTTACTCTGTTTTGACTCAAATGTGCGTGCGGTGGACTAAAGCGGGATGGAAATTGTAGTTATACAATTTTAGTTGTATTTGTATTGATTGAATTAAAAGACTCACAACCACTTCAATTTAATTGTAACGAGGGAGAGAAATTGTTGTTATTTTAATAATAATATATATGGCATCCAGCTCAAGAAGCATTATGGCTTTGTCTTAGCTGCTGCAACATTGGCACTACTATTGCTATTCAAATGGTGCAACTTTCCGAACATCAACAATTTCAACTTGTGCTACTCATTTTTTATCCTCTTTTAGGGTCTTCAACACTTGTAAAGTTGTGACTTGGATCGAATAATGGTTCATCCACATCTTTTAAAGGTTGTTTGATTTCTTGTTGGCTTGTACCTACTGTTTGTTTCAATTTTTTCCATTTACTTATAAAACAATAAAGTCGTGACTTATAGCTGGGAGATTAGATAGTCAATGTAATTTAACAGTATGATCCAATCCTTTCTTGAATCCAATTTAGAATATCTTTCCATATTTTTTTTTTAAAAAGTGTTATATATAAGAGTTGCAAATGAGTGAGGTTTTAATGTCTTGTATTGAATGAATGATTGGTTTACATTTATACAGAGTATAGCTAGAGTATTTGAGTTGGTTACAACTACTTTACAATTTGAAATTTGAAAAGAATTAAATCCCAGAGGATATTCTGCAGGTTTGAACTCTTCAAATCTTCATTTGATTTTGCAGTTTGACTTCTTCAAGATAATTGTATTATCTCTTACATGCCCCCTCAAGATGGAGTCGCCATTGAAGACACCAATCTTGGATACTAGTAGAGAGAATCGCAGGCGAGGTAATGGTTTGGTAAGTAGATCTGCTAGCTGATCTTGTGTAGATAGATGATGAACATGAAGTTGGCCATTCGTGACTTTGTCTCGGACAAAGTGGAAGTCAATGGAAACATGCTTCATTCGTGAGTGAAGGGCAGGATTAGCAGAGAGATATGTTGCTCCAACATTGTCGCAAAGGATGGTAGGGGCTTTGAGAACTGTGACATGCAACTCGGTTAAAAGATTTTGAACCCAAGTAAGTTCAGCATCAGCAGAAGCAATGGCGCGGTATTTGACCTTTGTGGAAGATCTTGCAACCGTCTTTTGCTTGGAAGTGCGCAGAACTCGTTTTAAAGCTTGCCAATGAACATCAGTTGGTTTGTGCATGAATTTAGCTAGCCGATTGACAGAAAAGGATAGATCAGGACGTGTCAAAGAAAGATATTGGAGACCTCCAACCAAACTCCGATATGATTTACCATCTTCCATTGGCTTGCCAGTAGTGAGTGTTAGGGAGCTAGATGAGCTCATTGGAGTGGCAACAGGTTTCGAATCAAGCATGTTAGCCTTTGCGAGTAGATCAATTATGTATTTGCGCTGAAACAGAAACATTCCATCATCTGTTGAGATAGTTTCAACACCAAGGAAATAGTGTAGAGGAGCAGGTTCTTTCAAGGAGAACTCAATAGAAAGCTTATCAACAAATTGACTGACTGAAACACTATCATTGCCTGTCAAAACTATGTCATCCACATAGACTAAAAAGTAGAGGATCACACCTTTGTTTCGGAAGATGAAAAGCGATGAATCAGATTTTGATTGAGAAAATCCATACCGTAACAGAAAGGACTTGAGAGTGTTGTACCAAGCCTAGGAGCTTGCTTACAAACCGTAGAGAGCCTTATCAAGCTTGCAAACATAGGTCGGATGAGTTTGATCAATAAAGCCAGGGGGTTGTTTCATATAAACATCGTCCTGTAATTGACCATGGAGAAAAGCATTGTTCACATCTAATTGAAGCAGAGACCAACTGTTTTGCAGTGCAATAGTAAGAACAAGCCGAATAGTGGTTGGCTTGACAACAGGACTAAAAGTCTCTGTAAAGTCCACTCCAAGTCGCTGATTAAAGCCTTTGGCAACAAGCCGAGCTTTATATCGAGACACACTACCATCCAGATTCCTCTTGACACGAAACACCCAACTTGCAGCCAATGAGATTCTGATTTGCAGATGGAGGAACTAAATGCCAGGTACCATATTTAATCAAGGCATTGAACTCATCAGACATGGCTGACCTCCATTCACTAACTTTTAAGGCTTGTGTAACACAAGATGGTTCAAGAATAGGTTGAACAGGATGCTTGGTTGCCATGTTGATTATCTTAGGTTTGTATATTTGGTTTTGAGAACGAGTTCTTATGGGATGAATTCTGCTGGGCAGGTTCAGTGATGGGTTGAGAATCATCTATGGTTGGCAAAGACTGAGAAATAGGGTTAGATAATTCATGAGTAGTGGATGAGGAAGGGAGAGAAGATTGCAATACCTCATGTGAAGGCACAAGACCGCAAGATGCTGCAGGCAAAGAGCTTGGTGATGATGGAGCCGATGAAGAAATAGATGAGGGCTGCAGAACAACAAGATTAGGATAACACAAAAACGAATTGAAAGAGGATGTAAAATCTGAACTAGATGTTAGTCTTTTATCCTTATAGGGAAAATGTTGCTCATCAAAGACTACATGCCGAGAAGTATAAACCTTATTGGACTCAATATCTAAGCAAAGATAAGCAGCCCGATTGCTTGAATAACCAACAAAAAGACAAGGCTTGGATCGAGGTTCTAATTTACTATTGGCATAAGGGCGTAACCAAGGGAAGCATAAGCAGCCAAAAACTCTTAACTTTGTATAATTTGGATCCTTAGCAAAGAGCACTTGGAATGGAGACTTATGATTTAAAATTGGAGTTGGCATTCGATTGATAAGATAGGCTGCTGTGGTAAAAGCATATGACTAAAATTTGGTGGGTAGAGAAGCTTTGTAAAGTAAAGATAGACCAGTTTCAACAACATGTCTATGTCGGCGCTCAGCAATACCATTATGTTCCGGTGTATGAGGAGGGGTTTGTAAGTGAGAAATTCCATGAGTTTGAAGGAAAGATTTGAGTTTTTCATACTCCCCTCCCCCATCGGAATATAAAGTGACAATAGATTGATTAAAGTACTTCTCAACAACAGCTTTGAATTTGGAAAATAATGCATAAAGATCAGACTTGCGTTTCATAGGAAAAAAGCCAAACATATTTTGTATAGTGATCAACAAAGATAGCATAGTAAGAAAAACCATCAATTGAAAGTTCAGCAGGACCCCAACATCGGATAAATCAATTCAAGTGGTTTATTACTTTGTAAACTAGAGATATCAAAAGTTTGCTTGTGACTCTTTGCACATTGGCATGAAGTACAAGAGGTAAAATTAGCTGAAGTAGAAGAAAAGGAAAAATCATAGATGATTTTATTAACTATGGCTTTGGACGGATGTCCTAAGCGTTTATGCCAGTCGAGGAATGAGACATGAGTGGCTGTAAAACAACGAGGTTGCAAGGCTGGAGGAGACATGACAGAAGCAGGAAATTCATAGACCGCATCAACGTTGAGCCCCTTGACCAAAACATCAAGCGTCTGCAGATCCTTCACATGAAAACAATCGGCAAAGAATTCAACAGAAACGTTATTAGTCTTGCAAAATTTTGAGACTGAGATAAGATTAGTTTTCATAGAAGGAACACAAAGGATGTCATTTAAGGAAAAAAGAAAAGGTAGGAGTGGAGAGTTTAGCAGAACCAGAATGAGTAATAGGCAAATCTGTGTCGTTGCCAACAACAATTTCATTAGTGCCGTCATAATCAGCATGGATTGATAAGTTTTGAAGATCAGAGGTCACATGGTGGGATGAACCCGAATCCATGCACCAGCCCTTGTCATTAGAGGGCGAATGAGCAAAATTTGCCTGAGGTTAAGCCTGAGAGGCAAAGAATTTCTTGCCTCGATAACACTGCTTAGCCGAGTGGCCAGGCTTATCACAAATTTGGCAAACCAGGCGATTGCCTGTATTGGAACCATCATCACGAGAGGCCTTGCGAGAATTGCCATTTGAATGTCAATTTGCACCATTTGGGCGACTGCGGAAGCTCTTATTGGAGGACATTTTCCTAGTGAAATTGGCAGTAGGAACCGAAATGGTAGCATGAGTATGAGCAGTTTCTTGTTGCAAGAAGAGCTCATAAGAGGTGAGCTTGTCATGAAGCTCATCGAAGCTAATGGAGGAGTCTCTGGCCCGAATGTTAGCAGAGATTTCTCGGAACTCACTGCCAAGACCGTTAAGGATATAAAGAACCAATTCATCTTCTTCAACGTTAGCACCTGCAAGGTTAATTTCAGCTGCAATATGCTTCATAAATTGGAGATATTCAGAGACGGATTGAGTGCCGCGTTTAGTGTTGGTGAGGGTGTTTTTCAAATCCATCACCCGAGAGCGGGACTTATTAGCAAACATCTTGGAAAGAGTCTGCCAAGCCTCACGCGAAGTGTTAGAAGAAGAGACAAGAGGCAAAATTGCCTCTAAGGAAGAACTTAAAATTGCAAGCAAAATTAGCTTATCTTGTCGAACCTAAAAAGTATAGGCTGGGTTAGGGACAGTCTTACCATCCTCCTCGATTGCAGCTGGAGGAGCCGGAGTGCCATCAACATAGCTGGTTAGATCAACACCAATGAGCATGGCATCGAAGAGAGCTCGCCATGAAGAGAAATTGGTCGGGGTGAGTTTTAATGGCAGTTGAGTGGTAGTGCTAATAGCAATAGGAGAGGAGGAGACGTTGGAAGAAGCTGCCATGGGAGTCAAAGCAGGATCGGTTGCCGATTCAAGGCTTTGAAGGCTCTGATACCATATAAGAGTTGCAAATGAGTGAGGTTTTAATGTCTTGTATTGAATGAATGATTGGCTAAAATCCCAATTTGGTACCAAACCTTTTAGGAAAATACCAACTTGGTACCAAATCTATAATTTCGGATTATTAGGTACCAAACGTTTAGAATTTCGTCCAATTAAGTACTTTTTTCATATTCCGTCAGAGAGTGAAGTACACCGCACCCACTAACGTGTTAGAATAGCCACGTGGAGTTTAATTAAAAATTTAAAATTGTTAACTTTTTTTTAATTTGTTTTTTTTGCCCAGATTACATTTTTTTAATTTAAATAAAAAAATTATTAACTCATAAAAAAATAAACAAAAAAAAATCATTTTGATTCTTTTTCCTTCCAAACCCACGTCCTAAACACAGAAACCCCTTTTCTTCTTCTTCATCTTCTTCTTCTTCTTCTTCTTCTTCTTCTTCTTCTTCTTCCTTACCGTCATTGACAGTATACCCTAGCTGTCGGCTCCTCCACCGTATACCAACATCACCGGACTCCTAGATCTAGATTTAGTCTCGAAACTACCGAAAACACCTCGAGTTACCATAAATCTAGGAAACCCGAAACTTGAAACCGTCAAAATCCGTCTGAAACACTATCTACCAAACCCTAGATCTATAAAAGCCTAAACCTTTCAAGAAAAAAAACGTCCCAATTATGAACACCAAGAACCCTAGATCTATATTAAGCCCTTTACTTGTTGGAGGAAACATGGATACAAAAAGCTTAGCAGCGCCACTGTCCCTAATG
>AWWV01006076.1:0-24538 GCA_001974805.1 Corchorus capsularis | reverse complement strand
TGCTAATAATCCATGTTACAAAACTTTGCTTCTTCTTAATTCTTTGTTTTCTTCTCCACACACATAAAAAGATCTTAAAAAACCAAAACCAAACAAAATATTAATCTTTCCTACTTTCCACTATGGATTTTTTTCCTCATACATCTCCATCTTCTTCTTCTTATCTCTCTCGGTTTCTCAGCTCTTCTTGCAAGGATCACCACCTCACATTCCGGCTGCTTACATCGGCTTCCCGGCCAACCATTTACTCTTGAGGTCTAACATGATCTTCTTCTTCTTTTGCTTTTCTTTTCATGGTTTAGTTTTTGAGGGTTTTAGACTTTGAGTGGCATATGGCCTTCCACTGTTGACTAATGGAAAGAAGCAAAAAAGATTGGAATTTGGGTTTTGGGTTTTGGTTTTTAGTTTGGTTTGGATTAGATTTGAACCTAAATTTAATTAGATATCTTTTGTTGCCTTTGAAAGCCTGGTTTGCTTCCCTTTTTTAAGAAAAAAATGTTTTCAAGGTTGAAAATTTTGGTTCTTTTTTATTAAAGATCAAGTTTTGATTTATCTTAATGGTTATAAATTGATTGAGTTTGAGCTTATAGTAGCTATAGCTGGAGATTTATTAGTTTCCTTTGAGTTTTTCATGGCAAAGAATTGTTTAAAATTAGAAAGTTTTGTTACCTTTTCTTCTTCCTAACTGAAAACAGAAACTAATATAAACTTTAAGCATTAAAATTTTGTTGTTTTTCTTTTAATAAAATAATATATTTCTGGCTTTTTCTTTGATTTTCTGGAAAAGCAAGGATAAGGGTCCCTAATGAGTAGAAGAAGAAAATATTTTTAGATAAAGAAAACAGGAGACTCTATTTCCTTTACAATTTTTTGCTTTTACTATAAAGGGAAAGAGCAACCAACTTGAAGTTCTAGTTTATTCTAGATTTCCATTTTTACTTTCAACAAGTTGCCACTTGCCTAGTTCTTCAAGTGCTTCAATATACCAAAAGCTTGCAATTTCAGTTTCCCACTTTCCCCATTTTAACTTTTCTCAGCAGCCAAACAGACCCTTGATTGATGATAGCCAGCTAAGTCTACAGAGTTTAGAAGGGTTTTTATATTTACTAGTTTTAGCTCCTCCTTCAAAATTCTAGATGGTGGGTTATTGGAATTCCATGTCATGATGAATGATGAATAATATTCTCTGTAATTGTATTGTATTTCAGATTCACAGGTTCTTGTTTTTTACTGTCATTAAAAATTGTTAAGATTCTTAACTTTCTGAGTCAGATCATGTCTTTTCTTGCTTAACAGTACTTTCTCAAATTCAATATGCTTAAACCTTCTACAGTTTCTGAAGCAAGAATTTGAACAAACAAATAAGAAAATACTAGTATATATGTAGGATATATAGAAGCCTTCCTTGCTTGGCAATATTTTTATACTATTTTCCTTTACTTGTCAGTCTTTCACAATGTGATGTTTATGTGACTATTTATTTTGTTTCTGGGCAGGTTTTGGATCTACAAGAAGGAAACAAACACCAATATTCTGTTCATTTTTCTTTCTTTTTTTTTGTGGTATAGTGGTATTGAATTCTAGGGGCAATGAGGCATTTTTCATCCATGTTTAATGGATTAGCAAGGTCTTTTTCTCTCAGAAGAGGGAAGAATTCAGTGAATGATGATGGAAGAGAAGCTGCAGAGGCAATGGCAAAGGATGCAAAGAAGAATGAACTGATTTTAAGGTCTTCTGGTTTTGTAAATGTTGATGGTTCCAATAATTTTGCCTCAGTTTTCTCTAAAAGAGGCAGAAAAGGAGTCAACCAAGATTGTGCTATAGTATGGGAGGTATGACATTAGTATTTATTCATTCACTAGGTGAAAATTTAGTGCCTAATTGGAAATGACATCAGTAACATTTCTCTGTTTTACTTGGAGCAGGAATTTGGATGTCAAGCAGACATGCTGTTTTGTGGGATATTTGATGGCCATGGTCCATGGGGTCATTTTGTAGCGAAAAAAGTCCGCGAATCAATGCCCCCATCCTTGCTTTGTAATTGGCAAGAGACTCTAGCTCAATCTTCACTTGACCCGGATATCGATTTGGAATCAGATAAAAAGCATCAGAGATTTCATATATGGAAGCATTCTTATCTAAAGACTTGTGCTGCTGTTGATCAAGAGCTTGAGCATTACCGGAAGATTGATTCCTTTTACAGTGGAACAACTGCCTTGACCATTGTCAGACAGGTAACTCAGATGACTTGAGGATCTTTCAAAGTTATTAATTCACTCAAAATTTTCCTTTGACATAATTAGTGTTACTTGAATATTGCCCCTGCATTTTTATTAGGACTAGTGAGAACAATTTGCCACTTAAATTGTGCAGGGTGACCTTATATATGTAGCCAACATTGGTGATTCTAGGGCAGTCTTGGCAACAACTTCAGATGATGGAAACTTGATTGCTGTTCAACTTACTGTTGATTTCAAACCCAATTTACCTCGTGAGTAATCCTTAACACCCTCAAAAATTTAAGTTAAATGGGAATTAGAAACCATTAATTAACAAATCTCATGTTTTTTGTTCATCTTGATTTGCAGAGGAGGCAGAGAGGATAATTCAGTGCAAAGGCAGAGTGTTCTGTATGCATGATGAGCCAGGGGTGCACAGAATTTGGCTACCTAATGAAGAGACACCGGGACTCGCAATGTCTAGAGCCTTTGGGGATTACTGCATTAAGGATTATGGACTAATTTCTGTTCCTGAAGTCACACAAAGGCATATAACCAGCAAAGATCAATTCGTTGTGCTCGCAACTGATGGGGTATATATGCATTTATTTATATACTAATTGAAGTTTTCTTAATATGAGATGAAGAAAATTGAACAATTTGGAAAACTTCATTTTGCCTGCAGGTATGGGATGTTGTTTCTAATCAGGAAGCAATTCAAATAGTATCTTCAACACCAGACAAGGCGAAAGCCGCTAAGCGTTTAGTTGAATGTGCAGTTCATGCTTGGAAAAAAAAGAGAAAAGGCATTGCCATGGATGATATTTCAGCCATTTGCCTCTTCTTCCACTCTTCTTCTTCTTCATCTCAGCATGAAGTTGATCTTATTGCAACTTCAAAATAGAATATATAGTTTCATTATGTAAATGAGCAAGGTAATTAATTGCTCTTAAAAGAATTTATATGTCATATATATTGTATTTCTTAGTTCAATGTAGTTGATCAGAAAAGGTGTTCATTTCATTTCATGCCCATTTCTTTGTTCTTTTCACTTAATAATCCATATAAAATGATTGATTCCATGGTCGACCAACATCATCCTGAAAAAAAAAAACCAGAAGTGACGACAAAATCTTGGTTATCATGTTTGTCACCATGTCTATAATTTCAAACAAAAATGCAACAGGGTTTTGTCTAAATATGATTTCACACTAAGTTATGTGTTTTCTAATTTTATTAATGACTACTAATTATATGATTTCATTTAACCTTATGCGTACAATAAATGGGTTGCAATTTTAGTTGTATTTAATTACATATTTTTATCAATTTGCTTGTCTCTATGGAAGACTTCTTTAGGTTGACTGTCAGGTCTTTGTTGATCAACATCAACCAAATTATATATCGGTTTAATGTCCATTTTGGCATTCAAATTATTTAAAATAACAACTTGACCCTTTAACTTTCTATTTATGTCAATTTCATCCTCATACTTTGAAGGGTTACATCAAAGTATAAATGTGAAATTGTCCCAATATAGAAATTGAAGTGTCAAATTGTAACTTTTTGTATAATTCAATGGCCGAAATGGATACCAAGTCTATATTTATCCTTTAGTCATGATTGGACATAGTAAGGTATTGAGTTTGGATACTCTGACTGATAAAAATGAACGTCAAATCTCTCTTTTGGGGTATGATACGACTCGACTTTAGATTAATTGAGTCCTAATGTAGCTATTAGATAAGTGCTTGCACCCCATTAAAAAAATGAGTTTTATCATCAAATTAAAGATCCATATACGTTGATGTGATCATTGAATCAAATGCTTGGATGCTGATGTATGTTCAATATTTGCCACGAGGTTATCTGCAGCTTGTCCTTTGGGTTCCAGCACTATTCCATCCTCACTGACGAGGCGGTGCAAGGGTCCAACTGCTCGGTGTTGTGCAGTATTCAAGCAATCTGCTTCCCTTTTTTTAGAAGTGCTTAATGATCTGATAAACGATTGTGCTTCAACCATGTTCTTCTACATTAATTATCATGGCAAGTAAAGAAGGGCCGAAGGGGCTTGAATGTAATTAAATTCAACTTGTTATTATTAATTGGTTCTTCTCAAATCATAATTTCCTATAAATAAAAGTTACTATGAGAAGTGGAAGTGGATCCTTTCCTTTGTAATAAAGCAACAAGGATTGAATCATGTCTTATCTTATTTTAAGAACATTCTTCAAATCAGAATCCCTTGAATAATCATTTTCGCACTTTGTTTTTCTTTCTTTTTTGGGTTTCATAGATAGATTGTTTAATGACATTTTTTTAAATAAACTTACCGGTATTTGATAGTCACATTAGACATAAGACTAATTTAGAGTCGAGTGATATCAAAACCAAATAGAAGAAAGCTATCATGATACCTATTTTTTGATATATATTTACAATGTTCGAAGATGATATACCTTGGTTAAGGATCATTGAGTCCTTCCAGTCCACTCAACAGACATTGGCTAATAACATTATTATTGACTAATCAAAGATGTTTTAATCCTTTGTTTGGAGAAAATAAAGATTTAACCACAAAACTTAATCTAATCATTACATGTTATTTAGTGGGAAGTTTTTGGTTCCTAAAGCAATATATTATAGAATTGCCATGGTAAGTGGATCAATAACAAACACACTAAGATCAAATAATTACAAAGATCAACTTGCATTAAACAATGCTACAACCCACTTAAACACCCATGATCTCTAATATTAATCCAAAAGTAAAAGTTATTAAACAAAATTTTATCAATTTACCCTAAAATTAGTAAAAAATGTAAAAAAAAAAGATTCTTATTGTAACTTCCAAACTTTGTCTGGGTTGGGCCTTAGTTAAATTGCCATGGTTCCTATTTTGGGCCATATTTGGGCTTCATTCAAGCTATAAAAATGAAGGTAACCCAAGAAAAGGGCTTTATATTTCATAGAGTTGGGTCGTGTGTGCCATTATTCGTTTGGGTTTCATAGCCCGCGGCAAAACTGCATCAGTTTCTTCCCCATTTTTCCCCCGACATTTTTCTCTTCTAATTTGCCAATTGCCATAGATCAAAGTTTTCATTTAAATCTTTGGAGCAAATTCTGAAATCAAAGACATATAAGAAAAATGTACCCTTTGTCTTCAATTCGACAAGCTCGGCTTTTCTCTGCTTCAGCTTTGCTTCAACGCTTCAGCAGCTTCAACCCTTCTGGTTTTCTGGGCAAGTTTTTTCTCCCCTTTTGCTTTACTCTCGTTTTGATTATATACATATGGGAAAATTTACAATTATTTGAGTGTTTGAAATTATTGCTTTATTGTTCAGTATTGGAAATGATATGATTCGATAAGGATTAGAAGCTAAGCTTTGCAAAGTTTGGAGCTTTCATTGAGAACTTTTTGCGAACGGTTGGTGGACAGAACATATAGTTGCAATAAGCTAACTAGTTATTAAGAATTTGATTGTTTAGTGATTTTAATTATTAAGGGAATTCCAGATGCTCAGTGAAAACTTGTTTATTATTCTTCTTTGGGTCAAATGGAAAAAAGTTAGTGACTTGAGGAGTTTTTGGTTATGCTTAGTTAAATAGACAATGGAATTGATCAAATGTATAGTAGTAGGATGCAAGGGTATTTTTGAGTCTTCTATGTTGTATCTCCTAAACGTTATTTACCCATTTTTAGCTTTGATTTGGTGTTTATTTCATCTACTTTGTTTCATTTGCACTAGAGAATGAAATGTTACCGAAAAAACTCATTCATAAAAATGAGGTTATAAATAAGGTTGTGAGGAATTGATCTGTGGATGTTGCCTGTACTCATACTGTGAAATTGGACTGAAGAGATATGTAGGAACCTGGTTTAAACAGTAATGGACTTTGTACTTAAGTACATTTATTAATAGTCTTTTCATAACTGATTTTATCTTATATAGGTGGTTTAAGGAGTTTCAGTTCTGGTGCACAACCTCCTGAGAATGTTGGAAATCTGGAAAACAATTTGGATCAAGGGAGAATGCGGGAGAATCTCTCTGCTCCTTTTGCTTCGAGATTCCAGAGTTTTACGCCATCTTCAGGTCAGAGGGGTTTTGGGATGAGGGGGAATTTCAACTCCATGAACTTTGTGAGGGATGCAATAGCGGAAGATGGAAGGGGTTTTCCTGGGGCTTCTCAACCTCGATACAATCTTGAGCACGATGCTGATATTGTGCACATAAAGCTCAAGCGCAACAATACCTTTGTCACTGTGACAGATTCGAAGGGAAACAAAAAATGTGGGGCCTCAAATGGACAATTATCTGAGCTAAAAGGAGGTGCATCTCGGTATGCTGCAGAAGCCACAGCAGAACATGTGGGACGGATGGCGAGAAATATGGGAGTTAAATCAGTTGTGGTAAGAGTGAAAGGTTTTACTCATTTTAGGAAGAAAAGGCAAGCGATCATGAGCTTTCGTGAGGGCTTTGGTAATACTCGGTCAGGTCAGAACCCTGTTGTTTACATTGAGGACACCACTCGACGTCCACATAATGGATGTCGGCTTCCTAAGAAAAGGCGAATTTAACTGCCTTGCCTTGAGTATGGGATGATACCTTTTTATATAGGGCTTGCTAGAAGCTCAGAGCTAGAATTGGTTTCTTATTTTGTATAAGAGGTGACAGTGTATTGGTTGATGCCGGGATGGTACTCTGTTTTAATTTTCTTTTTTCTTCTTATTCTATTATAATTTCCTTTTAATTTTGACCAGATTTTGCTGGATTTCTGTCTGATGCACTGCTTGTTTCTCATCAGATTTGAGGAAGTAGAGTAGTGAATAATATTTTATTTCTTAATCTTTTCTTTCAGAAAGATTTCTTTATATGCTGAATCATTTCTGCTTCAACTTTGGTATGGGTGTCATTTTACACATTAAAATGGGGGAAAATTTTGCAAATTGTGCATCATTGGCCGATCAATGGTAAACTAGTTTTCCTCAGCTCAATTTAGTTGAAATGGCCAAAACACAAGAGCTCAACGTTGAAGGCATAACTCGAGCCAAAAGAAGAAGAGAATCAATCAGTTGAAAAAATTGCAATTTTTCTTTGCCTAGTATGTACAGATTTTACACAGACGAATATATGGCATTCCAGTAATCTAATTCAGTTCATGAACTGATTTTGGTTAGTGCCATCAATTTCTCTATTACTATTTTTCTTGCTGCTGCTCCATGTATATACAATATTCTACACTTAATGAAACACTTGAGGAGATGCATAAAACTCGCTCTCAATTAATACCGGTCTCAAATCTTCTTGACACATGAACTTCAATGGAAATATAACAAGATGTCCCTTAACTAATTTCAGTCTTTCCATGGGATCTGCGGATTGAGTCTCTCCATCATCTTTGATTTCAAGCTTCTCGGGAGCTATACCTAAATCAATGGTGGTGTGCCCAAGTTTGTCCTTCCAGTAGGCCATGTCTTGTCTCAGAGCAGCTCTGTAGTTTTCAGAAAACAGATCATATGAGAAAAAAAAAAAAGAAAGTAACTAGAAATGATTAATATAGAGCAAAAGAGAGAGGATATCCCGGTATGAATGTACCGCGAGTGTATAAGATCATTGGGGATGCAAGCAAAGACATCTTGGAAAATCTTGCTATTAGCCTGTCAGATATCAATGCAATATTAGCCATGTCAACAGCAAAGGAAGTAGGCTAAGCAGTAATCATTGCCGGTATCTTACCTCTGCAGTTGCTAGCCATAGGTTTCGGTAAGTTTGTTCCAACACAGGGTCACTGATCTTACTAATCTGAAGGAAGCAAAAAGCATTTGACATGTTAACATGAAAGTGATTTTGTTGAGAATCATGAGCAAAGAGGGAAAAAGGAAAAATATTGATCAAGTAAAACTAACCTCTCCTGGTTGAAGGCCAAGGTGCTCAGACCATAGCGAGCACCGCAGGCTATGAGCAAATTTTCCAGCCTTCCAAGACTCTCCATTCATAGATGATTCAACAAACTCCTTGTCTTCAATGACTACTCCAATCTGAAACAGCAGTCATTGTCAATTCCAAGATGAGCTTCTCTCAAAGGGGAGATTTCATAACATGTAAAAGATATGAAAATAATGCCATCGAGCATTTGACCTGGTGGTAGAGTGATGGACTCTTAGTTCCAGTAGCTAGGGTTCGATCCCTAGCAGACTCAATACCAAAAAGAAAAAAAAGATATGAAAATAATACCTCAGAGTCTCTTGATCCAAGCAAACTCCTATCATTAATATTAGATGAACCGATCAAAGCAAGACGATCATCTATAATCATCAATTTGCTATGCACATACACCTGTATCAACAATGAGAGCAATGTTAAACAAATTAGCTAATGGCATATAAAGGGGAAACTTGTACTTCAAGAAATATATACCTGACTAGTAGCAATAGGACCGCCATCAGAAAGTCTACCATATGATCTGAGACCATAAAATGAGATATAATCCCATGTCTTTGGTCCAAGTTTTGTATTTAGATGGTGCAATATTGACGTTTTCTCCCGGGAAATTGTTCGGTATTGCCAGTGAACTAAGGCTCTAACAGTTGCTGCACCCATGTCATCTAGACCTCCCTGTCAATAAAAAGACTAATTAAGCATCTTAGGTTTCAAACAAAACTTAGGATAATTGTAATAATAAAAAGATTGGTACCTGGAACCCTGGTAAGAGTGGTATCACTACAATAACCCTAAAACATTTCTGTTCTTTATATGCTCTCAGAATCCTCCGATACAATGCTTCTAGAACACGGTTCTGTATAATATCATCTTCTGCTAGACCGGATATAAAAAATTGATTCTACAAGCAATTCAATCAAAACAAACTGCAAATAGTTAGTATGAGAAATTGATAACTAATTTAACTCAAGGAGAGTTATGTTGCTGTATGTAACTTATGTTAATTACCTCAATGTAAATAAAATGTTCTGCTTTTTCTATTAGGGAACAATAAGCAGTATGAATGCTTTCTTCTGTTTGACTGGTTCCAGCAGACCACTGGCTGACACTTCTGATAATCTGCAGATATCACTATCTCTTATGAAAAATGGAAGTAACAAGAGATATATATTATGTAACATTCAATGGCAAAAACAGACCTGACAATGACATGCTGCACGAGGACCAATATCTCCATAATCACTAGCAGAAGCATCATTATCATCATTCGCGGTTGTTCCCCACCATTCATATGATTCCAGGTCACTTCTAGGATCTATGCAATGATGGTCATCCTCAGAATCATGGGAAGATAAAAAGCTTCCATGAACCCCATCTGCTTGAGATAAATGATCATGCTTCTTCTTGAGCATACCATTTAAATTTTGGTCTCCATTTGAAACAAGTCCATCAGATTCCTGGGGTAAAAGCAGAGGAATATCTTCAAAGGGTGATCGCGAGGAAAATGAATCCTGTCTGCTGAGATCTTTCTGGTTGTTTCCCTTACTTTCAATGTCCATTTCTCTATTTCCCATGTAATGAGGCAGAACCATGTGGTGTTGTGGCATTAGTAATGGAATTGCTTGCTCATGTAGAGCTTTATTTCTCTGGGAACAGAAAAGCCTATCAGTATCAGAAAATTAAGGCAAAAGTATCATTTTCCCCCTTGAACTTGTAGCATTTGGACGTTTTGCCCCCTCTCAAACGATTAGGCCAATGGCATCGTCATGTCCAAAATTGAAGTTCAGGGGACAAAACGTCCAAACGCTACAAGTTCAGGGGGGTAAAAAGGGGATTAAGCCGAAAAATTAACTTTGGCTGCAGAGATGAGAAAAATGTAGCTTGAAGAGTAAAGTAACCTTGGCATGGTTCCAACGTTGAACAAAGTGTCTAGCAACATCACGACAAGGAGGCCCCCATAGAGCACAATGGACATCATGCCATGGCATACGGGGATATTTTCCTCGTTCGAGTTCATCTTTCATTGATTCCTCCCAACAATTAGGTTCAGATTCTCTATACAGGAAGAATCAAAGAAAACTAAGCTACATAAATGGATTTCAAAATGATTTTCTCAGGAAAAAAATGAAAGAAACTCACCTGGGATTATAATAGTCCCTTCCAGGCCAAGTAAATGGAGGGCAATCTCCAACTCTATGTTCAATCGTGTCATAGCGTCCAAAGCACAAATCTAAGCCTCCAATAAAGCAAATCTGATAATCAACAATAACAAGTTTCTCATGATGTGACCTGCAATTAATTAACCATAACACAGAACAATAAGAGACCATTTTGGAGCTTTTATTAGAAATGTTGAATGAGTTTTAATGTTTTACCATAAATAAATGCCGGTTGACAAATGGTCAGGATAGCGTAACACCCTCACATTCTCATGAATGTTACAGAGCAATTTCTTGCTGTAGGAGCTATTGATTTTCAAAGCAATAGAAACCTCCTTGTAGAGAAGAATGTAAATCTGCATAGATCAATAAGAAAATGCAGCAGTTGAAATCATTAAGATAATAATTTATGCTAATGATGGACTGCAATGAAGAGCATGAAATATTTGAACCTGAACTCCTTCCTTAGCTTTTGCTTCTAGTAGTGAATCAAGCCGTGATGAAGAATTACTTTCGAAAGGGCGTCTCATATACAGCTCCGGGCAGAGCCACCAGCCAGTTATGAATATCTACACAAGAAAAATGATTCAATCACTGAATTCTTAATTTGTTAGCATAGGAAGAAGGGTATTGTAATTTGTACCTCTGAGTTAGCCTTCTCTATTGAAGAAGCAATTGCTTCAAAAGCAGATTTACCATCAATAAACCATTGAGCTCGACTTCCATCTTCATTCAAACCTCTTTGGGGTGCAAATGAACCAAAGCGGTGAGGATAACACCAACCTTCAGGAGCCCCTACCCCTGCATCATTTATTGCAGCAACCCATTCTTTGACTTTACCATTACTTGTGACCCTCAAATTTATGCTCCCATTTCCACAAGATACCTAAACACAATTTCATTATTAGACTTGAGTAAGGAAAAACTTCTATTTAGCCGATTTCGATAAGATGAACTTGATTTTGTGACACCTAGAAGGTCAAGAAATGCACATGAACAACGGCTTAATACCCTTTTTGCCCCCCTGAACTTGTAGCGTTTGGATGTTTTGCTTCATGAATTTCAATTTTGGACATTTTCCCCCTCGGCCTGAACTCGTAATTTTGGATGTTTTTGCCCCCTTTCAAACGATTAGGCCGACGACACCATCATGCCACTGATGTGTCAATGCCATGTGGCACATCAGCGACATGATGGTGCCGTTAGCCTAATCGTTTGAGAGTGGGTAAAACGTCCAAAATTGAGAGTTTAGGGGGCAAAATGTCCAAAATTGAAGTTCAGAAACGTCCAAACGCTACAAGTTCAAGGGGGAAAATGGTGTTTTACCCATAAACAGCAAGCTGACCTTAAATGCATAGCACAAAGGATTACGTTCCTTTATCTGGTCTGCTAAGGGCACCCGATACTTTTCATCTTCCTTGGAAGTTGGTAGCACATCGAAAACAATAATGTCTAAGAGTTTTGTCTCAAAAGGATGTTCCAGCAATGCCAAGAACCCTGGTTTTAGAACTGCCCATACCTATATGCAAAAACAATGGGACAGAACAGAAGTTAAAAAGAGTACTTGTAGCATATACATTGAAAGTTTATGTTTAATTTGTTTAACTATAACTTCAGATTAACTAATCAACAATAGTATTGTTAAACTCAAATCCATTAACAGATAGGGAAATTTAACTATACCTTTCTCCACTTGTTACTACAGCAACCGAACCATGGGCATGGGAAACATCCAACATCATCATCGCCACAGACATTTGATAGATGCTTCACCATTACATAGCCCTCTTTTAACTTTGGACCATATTCCCGTGAAAATGACAGCTTGGAGACCTCCAAAAATTTGCAGACCTGAAATATTGAACCACAGTTACAATAATGCAGATTATTAACACAGAAGAATCAGATTCTTTCTACTTACTTACTTACCTCTCTAGAATTAACAATATCCATATTTCCCAGGAAATGGTTCAAATAACCTTGCATTGCCACTTTGGCTTTGTCAGAAACACTTTGCTGTCCTCCTAGCGTTGGCCGGAGAATTGGCAAAGCAGCAATGGAGGGTACATTTCTGCAGCAAGTTCCAAATTTTAGAATTAACAATAGCAATTAATGGACTCTTTTAAGCAAAATTCACAAAAAAATAAAAAATAAAAATGGTACTATATATATGCTAACCTATTTTTGGAACTTCCTTCATTATGTAAAGGAATGGCTCCATCATCAGGCTCATCATCATCTTGAACTACTACTGCTACATGGTCAACTATTCCTAAGCTTTGTAGCCATTCTTTAACCTTTGCAATCACAAGAATCCATTGATCATGAACTAAAACTATATATATAGTAACTAAAAGCATAGATATTATATATATTTATATAGCATAATTTGCAAGGGTACTATATATGGTAAACCTGTTCCTGTTTTTCATGTAATTCTTCAATAAAGGCGCGCTTCTTCAACGCGAAATGGAGATATAGAACTTGTGATGCCTTCTTAAGTAGCCGCCATTTAAACTGTAAAATCAATATTTTGACATTGTTCAGATTGGAACAGAGGAATTTAGCACATGCAGGAAATAATGTCTTTTTCAATTATCATGATAAACATTGAAAATTGAGTCAAATGCAGAAATTAATTGCAACTACAATTCAACTTTTTTTTTTTTTTTTTTTTGTAGAATTAAGTACCAGATGTTTCTCAATGGATGCAGCAACTGAAAAATTAAGTAAACTATTGACTAAATTTGATAAGAAGAAGAACACTAAAGTTATCTTTAAAAAAAAAAAACAGATTACTAAAGTAGTAATTAATATAATTAGTTGCCAAGAAATTACAGAGGGAGGAAAGTTGCCTGTTTGTATTGAACTTCAATGGTGTAAGACAGAAGCATGGGACTCATATCTCCAGTCTCAGGCCTTGAAACAGACACAATCGTTGCCTTTGGAAGTTGTTCGAAAATCGAATCGATTTCAACACATTGTCTGAACGAACCAGTCGACCCTGCCGGAAAGTTCCCTGTCGGACGATGTTCATGCATTGTTTCCTCACCTGCGATGAGTCTCTCTGAATACATGGAAAATTCCCGTTGGCATGTCCCTCTTCTTATATAGTACTACTTTCTATTTAAAAAAAAAAAAGCAGAAACAAATGGTAGTTGTCTTTTCTTTTGCTTGTGTTTTGTTTGTGGAAGAAAACTTGCAGGAAGCAAAAGCTTTTATTATATATATATATATATATACACTTAGTTCCTTCAAGGATTTTAACCAGGATTTTGGAGGTTAAATTTACCGGCAAGTATAAGAAATTAAAGTGGAGGCGTAAGCCTTTTTATTTGGGGTGCTATTAATTAATGAATTTAAGTTGCATGGAATTTCTTGGTGAGATTCCAATGAGCTGGTGACACGTCAGATGACAGTAGACTTTATAGCCACGTGTCGCGTTCTAAATCCAATACTTTCATTGAATTTTTTTTTTTTTAAAAAAATTTGGAGAGAAATTATAAATTCCCTTTTAAATATTTTACCCGTTAAGCAATTTACTATTTGAGCCACCCGTTAAGCAAATTTTGTTTGGTGATGATTAGGGATGGGATTCAATTGGAATGATGAAAATGTCCAAATATAACCCTTTAGCTATTTGATTATATTAAGAATTTAAAGTCTCCGATTTTTGTCTTGTAAATGGAAAAAAACACATATAGAACGAGTTTTCTTCTGGTTAGGATCTAATACGACTTGACTCCGAATTTATTATGTTCCAAGTGGCTTACTAACTATTTTTAAAGGGTAATTCAGTCAATTGGACCATGATGTATTGACAAATTTAATCTTCCTAATTAGTTGAAAATTAAATTGGTGCTCCACACGGCATATGCTTTGGTACAATAGCTTTTTAAGAATATCCTTTCTTTTTGTGCTTTGCCGTCGAAGAATATGCTGAAAAGGGCATATGTCTTTTGTTTAAGATCCCCCGTACGTATGATTAAAATTAGTCTTATATATATACTATAAATTATAAAATGTATAGTTGTATTTTAACATAAAATTGTGTTAGAAATTGGTATCTGGGAAAGAATTTGTTTTAGTTGATTCTGTTGTATTCCATTCCACCCAGAAAGTAAAAAGAGAGAAAATTAATGCTAATTATAAATTAATTTTTGTCGTGTACGGCTTAATCATCTGCCTGCCTATGCAAGAATAGATAGTAGTATAAGAAAATGGCCAAACTAGAATTTGTATAGTGTTTAGGTTCAGAAGCAGATCAAAAGTGAAATTCCCCAGAGTTATGATTATACGGTTAAGACAAGTTTCAAAAGTTAAGGAAACAATTACTTCCATGGCTGCTCACCAAAAGTTAAGGCGTCAAAGCTTCATTTTTTCCCTTTTTTTGGTCTGAATTTAGCCAAATTACGTTTAGTCAAGGCTGATGCAAAGCATTCTTTATTTTTAATTAAGCCGTATGGGGCTTGAACATAACTTTGTCAATTAATACCAATATATTCCCTTAACAATTAGTAAAACTTGATCAAAAACATCTCCACTCAAAGAAGAAAGGAGGAGAGAAAGATTGGTTGAGCTTGTTTAATAAGCAGGGGAAACACTACCAAATTTATAATAACAAACAAGAAAAGCTTTATCATTTGCTTGAAAATAAGCAGGGGAAAAACAGAGAGAAGCATAGCAAAATCATCACAGTCTTAAAAACAAACAAAACAAAAAGGGAAGAGCATTATAAATAAATATATATAAACTCCTTAATCTTTTACAAATTTGAAATACATAAATATAAAGCACACTCTTTCCAAGTTTTAGTATGTTTCATTTTATTATGGTTAGCAAATAATAATGCTTATTACATATAGTTTTATTACACTTGCATGAGATAGTAAGGCAAAGTAGCCTGTATATATATCTCAATTATTGACGAGGAACAAGAAAAGATTCGAGGACATCGGTAAACACATAAAATCTCACTATTTCGTTGCTAGAACATTGTGAGACTTGTGCCATTGCGATCTGTCCTCTCAGTATTTATCAAGATTTGGGACAAGCTTCTCGAGTAAATTTGAGACAACATTGCCAAACGCATCAGTCACATAGTTAAGTTTCAGGAACATGTCGAGACGTTTGTCCTTGCATTCATTAAGAGATAGAAGTACGGTGTCAACTTTGGAATAAGCTTCTTCGTAATTCTTCTTATCAAAGCGAGCGATGGCATCATTTATGCCCTTAATTGCTTGTTGGTAGCCGTGAGCACAACCTTGAATTTTGTGCTTTGTTTCGGAATTAGTTTCCGATTGGGTGGAATTAGTTTGCTTCGCTAGAGATTCAGTCACAAAAAAATATGTCTTTTCTAACTGACTTTTTAACACCACCATTGCAGCCCCGCAAAGGCTCTCGTAGCTTTTTGCCTTTTTGCTAACATCATTGGCTTCTAATATGGATATGCATATGTCTGGAAAATCAGTTTCCTTACGGCATGCTTTGCTAATCATGGATTCACCGTCTTGTGCAGTTGCCACTAATGAAAAGTTTTTATTCAAAACTAGTAAAAGCAAAAAGATGGTAAGGAAATTAGACTTTGCCATTAATATTGGTAGAAAGAAACCACAATGTATCTACAAAAATTTTTTGTGCTTGCTCCTCTTGTCTTTTGGTTTTATGTATTGAAAATTTGTAATTAATTATGACTATTTAATGACTTTTATTATTGAAACTACTATGCATTAATTTACTAATAATAGATTTTTTTTTCAGGGTTGAACGTTGAAATCTCCATGAAGGGCCTAAGTATAGATAATTTGTTGCGGTTATAGTCTGGAAAAATTCGGTTTTGAAGGAGTCGTTTGAAAAAATACTTTATTTATAATAAATTTTTCAGTGGAAATTTGATTTTAGTATTTTTTTTTGAAATTAAAAGTATGGTAAAAAGGTTGATAAGTCTATTGATAGATTTATGTTTTCTTGCAAGACATTGTTCATGGCATTGGAATCGTGCCCATTTCCAAGCAAACATATATATTCGGTTGATAATTAATTTACGGTCAGAAAATGAACAACCTTGAAATTATCAAAACTTTTTTTACCCGATGACTTGTCTAATGAAAAACTCTGTTAAATTTGAATTGAAAATGATAAATTAGCCCATATTGTTGAATATATAAATTGATTTTAAAAGTACAATAAACAAGAAAAGGAATAAACTAGAGAGCTTTTTTTTTTACTAAACAAATTCAAGTTGTATTAGCTACCCATATGTAGAAGATGGGGTATCCTTTGGGGGAGAGCATTTTGAAAAGGATATGTATTATTGTCTTTGATAAAGTAATGTTCAGCCCATGCGGCTTTGTTGAATGCAAGATATTAAAGCTTGGAAATTAAATGGGTATTATTGAAATGGTCCAAGGAAGGAAAATTGGCCAGAATAATTGAATCTATGCAATTTTTTTTCATGATTACCTTATTTTGACTTACCATTATTGATGGAATTATTTGGGACAATTTCCAAAGGCTATGCTTTGCATCCACAAGGGGTGGAATATGAATTTCTTTCGATACATAAATCATATTTGATCCACCTCCTGTGCACACAAAAAATAACCTTTGTGAAACTGTTTTTACATTTATTTATAGATTAGATTTTGATTTATGAGATGAAAGAGGATACCAGCGTATCCTATGAATTCAAAATTAGTAGCTTTTGAATCCATTGCCATAAATTCAAATAGTCAACCTCGTGAAATATATAAGTAAATTTGGTATTCCTATTCACTCGGAGTTCCAATTTCGACAAAGACAGTGAACCTTGGCAAGGGAAGCCATATAATCATCAGACCTGAAATAAAAATGAATAAATTCTTCATATTGTAATTAGATTGCTATTTGTTGCAATATGGTCATAAATGTGAACAGATTCTAAATTCAAACCTTTGTCCATAAGGAGACTGAAATGCTGAAACTATGTGAACTTTAGCTGAATCTGATTTCTTCTGCAACATGAAAAGCAGTAAGCAATAAGTCCAAAACTGCAAACAATTTGTAACGCAATAGTCTTGTTGAAACATCAAACACTTTCATTATCAAGTTTGGAACATAATTTTGAAAGCTAACATGGGCAGCAAGATTGGGAACAAACCTGAGATTCATAGTAGAGTCCTGCATATAAAGAAGCATAGAAGTACTCATTCGGGGCGCCATTGGAGAAGCCAGCAACAAGCTATATATAGAAACACAATTTGATTAGACAGAAATGTAGGAATAATAACAAGTTACAAATGGTAACCTTTGACTACATGATTTTCCAGGATTAGTATAGAAAGGGAGGGAGACAAAGCATTAAGCATGGTACACACAATTTCTAACACGCTACCCTTCGAACGAGCAAATTTGAAGTTCTCAACTCAACCATTACCTTTTCTGGATCACCTCCATCTTTGAACATGTTATAAGCTTCCCGCATAACAGGTCGCGGATCTCTTCCAACCTGCATTTACATAGTAACCAGTTAGACTACTTCTACTGCTCTATTGACTTGTCTGTTCTCCACCAATATAAAGCTTAACCAGTTATATCTATAGAGTATACCATTCCTCAACCTTATAACATAATGCAACTTTCTTTCATTCAATACAATATTGGTAACTCATCCAAACTCATTAGAAAGTGCATTCATTAAATTAGGTTCTTTTTTTTTTGGCCACATTATTAGGTTAACTTATATAGGCTTATTACCTCAAGAAAGCGGTTTCTTGCTTCATCTACTCCATACAATTGAGCTTCACAAAGAAAGCACCATATTGATTCCTCAGTGTCATTTGGGTTTTGTGCAACATCTATTCTAAACTGCTCTGCACCTTCTTCAAACCTAAATAGAACATTAAAAAGGACCTTAATAGATAAGTGCCATCAAGCCCAATTAAGCATAAATAAATAAGTTCAAAAATTTGTGAAATTTGTGGCAGAGGAAAGATGGAGAAGTATTGAATTAGTACCTATCAAGATAGTACAATGAAAGCCCCCTTTGCCAAAGATCTATAGACGTTGTAAGAAAAATCAGGAAAAAAAAAATTCTTAAACCCCAAAAAGAGGGGACAATCTTGAATTTGTGAACTTACATGCCTTTTGTCGGGAATCCAACTCAATTGCCTTTTCAAACTCTGCTAAAGAGCCTAAAACATCACCCTATAGTACAAAGAACAAAAATTTCATAAACAGAAACCGAAAAATCAAATTAAAAATTATAAAAAGAACAAGAGAAGAAACATAATTTCACCTGTCTGAACAGTAACATTCCACGCCTAATAGCAAACAAAGCTTCCCTTGCGTTATTATTTCCAGTCAAAGCATCCCAGATTCCAGAAACTGAAGGAAGAAGGAAAAATCTCCTGGAGAATGTGAGACTGAGAGATGGGGATTGCAGATTATTGTGGATTCCTATGCTGAAAAAGAATGGCTTAATCTGGGTTTTGAGTGACAAAAAGGGAGTGTTCAAAAAAGAGTGGTTATGAGAGGAAGAAGGAGATGGAAAAATGGTGCGTTTTAATAGGTTTTGAGTTGAAGCCATGGATGTGGAAAAAAATGAAGCAGAAAAAAGCTTCCAATTCCAAGGGAGTTGAGGACAGATAAGGCGCCAAAGGTAACAAAAGATGGAAGGAAAAACAACCAACTGCCATTAAAAAGGGCTAACTTGGGTCCATAGGCCCAAAAGAAAGGTTAAAATTCAAAAAGTGGGTTTCTTGGGCTTTGTATCCTATTGAGTATTGAGTCTATTGACCCATTGTTCCGTTTAAATTTACAACCATTACTCACATTCTTCTTCTATTGAGTAATTGAAAATTTTTCCAATGGCTAATGTTAACAAAAAATATCAAAATTGGAATAATTTTATGAAGTTTGAGACTAGAATGAAACTATTATAAGGTTAAGGACTAAAAGTAGAACTAGATATAAAGGGATAAAGGGTATGGTACTTTAGGTGGAATTGAACCTTTTCTAAAGTCTCATAAAAAGGAAGCACATTTTGTTTCCTCCTACTATATAACTAATAATTAATAACATTACCATATTTTTTAGTTAGACATAGGAAGTAGGGAAATGGGAAAGAAGTGAAAACATCTTAAACTCAAAATCTCTTACAAGTAACTTCTAATCTCTAACCATCTCAGTTAGATGTGAAATTCATTAATAACATTAGTATTGCCTTTGGCAATGCTGTCTAAATGCCTTTGTCTCATCTTAACAAAAAGCCACTAATACCCGAATGCAAGAAACAATTTAGAGAAGAATAAGATGTTTCGATGGGTTGTTATCTTTGTGGTTGTGATTGAAACATCCCTTCCTTTCACCTTTTAAAACGAAATTTTGATGGGCATGCATCACACACACAAAATTTTCACCACAAAAAGAAAAGGCACACGCCAAACACCTTTTAATTAACAATAGGAATATGCTGGCCAATTTTGTTGATCAATGCCTAACCCTACACTTATTATAATGTGGGACAAATTTCATTTTCATTTGAATGTTTAGTGTAACTTGAATATGTCTATAATATATAGTATATAATGGATGGATGGATGGCAAAGTTTAGTTTAATCATTAGTGAAAAGGAAGGCCACTTTCCTTTAGTTTATACTATTATATTTGAGGGCAATATTGTATTTTCTTCCTTGATCTTTTGTCTGCTTGTACATATATAAACTCCAAGCTTATTTAATAATAATCAGATCAGATTCTAGGGCTCTAATTCGAGAGTCCATTCTCTTCCATTTTTCTTGTCTTTTTCTATATCATTGAAGATGATCATGGGTTCATTAACATGGCATCAGAGCCGGCTCTTTGTCACATTATTTGAAGAAAACCAGCTGCAATTTCTTGCGACTTGGGCCTGACATTTTCCTTCAAATCGTTTGCTTCACCTTGGAAAGTGATTTTAGGATTTGTTCATTTCTCTGGTATTTTCTGCCCTTATTCTAGTATTTAGCCAGCTGCTTTCACGTCTATTATCTAGTTTGTTGTTGGTCTGATCTTAGTTGATTTTAGTTTTGAGATTACACTCTTGGTTGTATACAAGGTGTTTGTGAAATTGTCTGTGTGAAATTTGTCTCTGAAGTGTAGTTGAAACATGGCATCTGAACAACATCAAGTTATTCAAATCAAGTTAAATGGACCTAACTACTCATATTGGTCTTATCTGATGAGAACTTTTCTTATTGGAAAGGAGTTGTGGGGATATGTTGATGGAACCATTGTTAAACCTGATTCAACTAATACAGAATACGCCAAACTCAAAAAGGAGTGGGAAACTTATAATGCCAGGATTTTATCATGGATTAATAATGCAGTGGAACCTTCAATTGGTATGCATTTGGCCAAGTTCAAGACTGCCAAAGAAGTGTGGGATTATCTATCAAATCTGTATGTCCAGTCAAATTTTGCCAAACGTTATGAGCTTGAGAAAGTTATAAGAAGTGAAGGGCAAAAGGATAGAAGTATTCAAGATTTTTACAATTTTATGAATGGTGTTTGGGACCAATTAGATATGATGGATCCCCCTGAATTAAGTAGTATTGCTGCATATCTGAAACTTCGAGAGGAGCAGAAACTTGTTCAATTCTTGATGGCACTGCGTAATGAGTTTGAGCAATTAAGGGGATCAATCTTGCATCGCTCACCATTACCAACTGTACACAGTGTAGTAAGTGAATTGATTGCTGAAGAAACTAGATTGAAGACTCCAACTCTGCCTATTGTGAACACACAAGCAGTTCTTATGGCATCCTCTCAACTCCGACCCACTAACATGAACTCCTTAGTTAGAGGGACTCAAAGAATTGCCATTGATGAGTGTGGTTACTGCCACGAAAAGGGACATTGGAAGAAAGATTGTCCAAAGAAAAACAAGAGCAGAGGTATATTGCCACATCCAAGCCAAGGTTTTCAGCATGGCAGAGGTGCAGCAAGGACAATGCCTCTTCCACGACAAAATTCTGCACTTGCCACTACTGTTTCTGAATGTGAACCCAAGCATATTACATATGGTGGGAACGTGAATCATGATGACCTAGAGTCAATTGTTGCTCGTCAAGTTCAGCAATATATGGGATCTTGCATAAAGACTGATCTAGCCGCTGCCAATTTTTCTGCTATGTCTGTTGCCGATCAAGGTACAAACAAGATACCTCCTTCACCTCCTTCAGGTAATTCCCCATTGGATATTGGATTCTGGAGCCTCTCACCATATGACTTCTAATTCATCTTTTTTAGAAAATTGCTCTCATCTTTCTCAACCTATTGATATCCACATTGCTAATGGTTCTTCAATGCAAGTTTCCAAAGTGGGTTCCATTACCACAAAATCTTATCCCCTTGGAAAATTTTCTGTTCCTAATGTTTTATATGCACCCCAATTATCTGTTAACCTTCTTTCGGTTGGACAACTTGCTGATTTTGGTTGTGATATTTGGTTTTCGGATATTTTTTGTGTTGTACAGGATCGACATACAGGGAAGCAGATTGGGATAGGCCGTAGAGAAGGGGGTCTTTATGTTCTAGATTTTTTGTTTGTTCCTCAAATCCAACAGAATTTTGCCATGCCAGCTTTTGTTTTGGATAAAAATTCCTCATCTTTTCACTTGTGGCATTCTAGATTAGGTCATGTCTCTAGTTCTCGTTTGAGATATATGTTGTCTGTTGGTCTTTTGGGTAATGTCAAATATTCTGATATATCTGACTGCAAAGGATGTAAACTTGCAAAGTTCTCTGCATTACCTTTTAATAAAAGCACATCTATTTCAAATGCTCCATTTGATGTTGTTCATTCTGATGTGTGGGGACCCTCTCCCGTCGCCACAAAGGGAGGATCAGTTTATTATGTTTCTTTTGTTGATGATTATTCCCGTTATTGTTGGGTATATCTTATGCGCCATCGCTCGGAATTTTTTCAAATTTATTCAAAATTTGCAGCTATGGTGAAAACTCAGTTTTCTGTCAAGATTAAAGTGTTTCGTTCAGATTCTGGAGGAGAGTATACATCCACACAATTCCAAGAACTCCTTGCTTCTACAGGTACACTCTTTCAAACTTCTTGTACCGAGACCCCCCAACAAAATGGAATAGCTGAAAGAAAGCATAGGCACATTATTGAAACAACTAGATCTTTATTACTGTCATCTTCCATGCCTAGCTCTTTTTGGGGTGAAGCTGTCCTTACATCTGTTTATGTTATTAATCGCATCCCTTCATCTATAACCTTTGGAATTTCTCCTTTTGAAAGGTTATATAAAGCGAAACCAAATTATTCTGAACTTCGTGTTTTTGGTTGTGTGTGCTTTGTTCTTCTTCCTAAGAATGAAAGAACAAAATTGACTTCTCGTTCTGCAATGTGTGTGTTTTTAGGTTATGGTATTGAACAAAAAGGTTATAGATGCTATGATCCTATTGCTAGAAGAATACGTGTCTCCAGACATGTAGCTTTCTTTGAGCACATTCCTTATTATAGCATTCCAGAGTCCTCTTCTGTTCTTACAAAAGAAGAATTGATTGTTCTTGACCCTTTCTCAAATTCTGAGTTATGTGACACTTTGTCAAATTATGAAAATTTGCAAAACAGTATAGACAATTCTGTTGGTGATTCTTTTAACAGTGACAGAGAAGGTATTCAAGTCTCATCCGAGCCTTCTACTTTATCGCAATCAGACCCTCTTCCTCTACAAGAATCTCATTCTATTCCTGAAGATGTCAATCCTGTAAGCACTCAACCAGAACGCAGGTATCCTTCTCGCTCTCATAATCCTCCTCCTTGGTTAAAAGGCTTTGAAACATTTTTCTCTTCATCTTACCAATAATTTCTTGCTTCTGTTCACTCTTCTCATGAACAAACTTCTTTTAAGGAGGCTTCTGTTTTACCACATTGGCAACAGGCAATGAGGGAAGAATTAGCAGCACTTGAAAAGAATCATACCTGGGATTTGGTCAGTCTTCCAGAGGGCAAAGAAGCTATCGGATGCAGATGGGTATATAAAGTAAAAACAAAGTCAGATGGTTCCATAGAACGTTATAAAGCCAGGCTAGTCGCCAAAGGCTATGCTCAAGAACATGGAATCGATTACGAGGAAACCTTTGCTCCGGTTGCAAAAATGACGACAGTTCGAACTTTGATTTCTGTAGCAGCCTCTCGACATTGGCCTTTGTTTCAAATGGATGTCAAGAACGCATTTTTGAATGGTGATCTTCATGAAGAGGTATATATGCAGCCTCCTCCCGGTTACTCTTGTGAGGCAAAGAAAGTTTGTCAACTTCGGCGCGCCTTGTATGGACTGAAACAAGCACCGCGTGCTTGGTTTGAAAAATTTAATGACACTATGAAGCAGATTGGGTTCTTGCAAAGCGCCAATGATTCTGCCCTCCTTCATCTCTCTTCAAAGCAAGGTACCATTTTGCTCCTCATTTATGTTGATGATATGATTATAACGGGTGATGATTCTAAGGGTATTGAGCAATTAAAACAGCATCTCTTTGATAAATTTGAAATGAAAGATCTAGGATTTTTGAGATACTTTTTGGGTATTGAAGTTGCCTATTCTCCAAGAGGTTATATTTTGTCCCAATCGAAGTATGCAAATGATGTAATTAATCGGGCTCGATTAACTGATGAAAGAACTGCTGATACTCCTATTGAATTGAATGTGAAGCTTCGTCCTACTGATGGAACTCCATTGCCTGACCCTACTCTTTATCGTGAAATTGTTGGTTGCTTAGTTTACCTTACTGTGACTCGCCCTGATATTGCTTATGCTGTTCACATTGTTAGTTAGTTTGTCTCTGCTCCTAGATCTGTTCATTGGTCAGCTATGGTTCGAATCCTTCGGTATCTTCAAGGTACTTTGTTTCAGGGGCTGTTTTTCTCATCTTCATCCAAACTAGAATTATGTGGATTTTCTGATGCTGATTGGGCAGGTAATGCTAATGATAGAAGATCTACAACTGGTTTTTGTATATTTCTTGGGGACTCTTTAATATCTTGGAAGAGTAAGAAACAAAATGTTGTTTCTAGATCCAGCACAGAGGTTGAATATCGGGCCATGGCTCAAACCTCAGCTGAAATTTGTGGTTGCAAAGATTATTGCAAGACATGGGTGTACATATATCTAAACCTGTTGCAATGTTTTGTGATAACAAAGTGCGACTCAAATTGCTCATAATTCAGTTTTTCATG
>AWWV01006074.1:0-29244 GCA_001974805.1 Corchorus capsularis | reverse complement strand
AGCAAAATCATCTCTTACTTTAATTTCATCTTTTAAGGCATCTTGAAGTGATAAAGGAATTAAAGTAAAAGGTTTCATACCACACATGAGAGTATATTGGTTCGTCTCACCATCATGTTGAACCTTGTTGTCGTATTGCCATGGTCGTCCAAGTAGTACATGGCATGCTTGAAGTGATAAAGGAATTAAAGTAAAAGGTTTAAGTATTTGTTGTAATGTGGCATTTGTGTTTGCTTGTTGATTTTCCATGGTACCTACACAAAGAACTAAAAAATTAGTAGTAAAAATTCCTCACAAGTGTGTGTGTGCTTATACCTTTGACTTGTGCTCTCGTGTTTGTACTCAAGTCCTATGGATTGGCGGTCCACTACTGTCTTAATGATCTCACAAGATTTGCGTTTTACTAGCTTCAAAAGGCCTAGTAAGAGCAACTCCTAGACCACTCCTTTCTTCTCATGATCTACTTGAGGAACAAACAATTAGTAGCAAAGTTATTTGTGAATCAAAAGAAAAGTGATCTTAAACCAAACCAAACTACTAATGCAGGCTCCTTATGTCGAAATTCTTCTCCAAAGTTGCTGCACAAAAACTCAATTCAAGCACAATCACAATATCAATCGATTAGCATAAATCCTAGTACCACTTGTCTCCTATTTTGTACCACTTGAATCCAATAGGGTTTGTAACCTGAAATTCATCAAATTAGATCTTAATTAACAGCAAAAGCAACCCAAGGATCTCAATTACACCATCAATTAGAGTTATTGCAACTAATTAGATCAATTGCACAAGAAAACCCTAATCCCCAAATTCCAAAACTAAGAACCCTAGTTCCTGAAAAAAAAATCGATAACAGCACAGATTTTTTTGATTTTTTTCAATATTTTTCCCAGAAAGACCATACCAAAATAAGTCTAAAGCTCAAATTTCACAGCTTTCCGAGCTGAAACGAATCCAGAACAAAAATCACAAGTTTCTGGTCGAAAATTTTTTTTATTTTTTTTATATTTTTCGATATAACTACTAGTTATAAGGAACTCAAATCTGAAATTTCAAAGCAAAAAGATGTAAGATGAATCGGCTATGAATTTTCAAAGTTTCTGAATTTTTGGAACTATATGATGCGATAAGAACAAGATGAAGTTTGATGGATGAAAACTTGATGAATGATGTATAGAAGGATAGATTTACCGATTGAAGATGACAACCTATGCTCTGATTACCAATTGATACGAATCTAGTTTTAAATCGGTCCAAATTAAGCTAAGATTGGACTTAGTCAAATAAGGCCCAACCCAAGGTCTTCTAAACTAAATAAATAACTAATCTAAGATAAAATAAAGGCCCCAATGGCCGAATTACACAATACTAAACCTAATGCTCATCGATGGATAACATGGTACACACCATGGAATTGTCTGGAATATTCCTTGGTGTGTGCTCTTCAAAACGGCCCAATGAGTCTTCAATGGTCTTCAATCCTTCAAGATGAGATCTTATAAAGCCCACCAAAGCTTCCTTAAACCTTTTAGCCCGAGCCCTTGTTATTGGACCCAACGGCATAGATAAAGGATCATGTGTCCGGTTGTGGCCGGGCATGGCAGAGTCAGTTGGCCGGTTGTGGCCGGGCATGACCTTGTCGCGTGGCCGGTGATGGTCGGGCATCTCCAAGTCGCATGGCCGGTGTTGCACGGGCATCTCCAAGTCGCGTGGCCGGTCACAAGTGCTTCCATCCCCATGCTTCTCCAAACTAGCATCGATGACATCTCCATGATCTTCATTGGCTCCAATGTGTTCTTCTAAGCCATGATAAGCCCTTGGCGCATCGGCAATGAGCAAGAAGGTACACACCATCTAGATTCTTTAATCAAAAACCCATCATGCTTATAATACTTTCCAAATCCAGAATTTTCACATGCTTCAAAGATCTCACCAAAGTAAACATCACTAGCATACAATTCCTTAATAAACTCAAATCCAAGAAACATAGAATCAAGCGTGGAAAGTAACACATACCTCCTTGATAAAGCATCGGCAACAACATTCTCCTTACCTTGTTTGTTTCGCACAGCATAAGGAAACCTGTCAATGAACTCACTCCACTTAGCATGTCGTTTGTTCAACTTTAGTTGGCCTCTCAAGTACTTCAAACTCTCATGATCCGTGTGAATCACAAACTCTTTAGGCCAAAGATAGTGTTGTCATGTTTGTAATGCTCTAACAAGAGCGTACAACTCTTTGTCATAGGTTGGATAATTTAAAGCAGCCCCATTCAATTTTTCACTAAAATAAGCTACGGGCTTCCCACCTTGCATTAAATCCCCTTTCATCATCTCCATCACCACTAGATCCTAGTGCAAATTCTTCATCTTCACTCTCAATTTCTACATAGTCATTTGTGAACATAACCTTCTTGTTAACACAATCCTTAGCATAATGACCATATCCTTGACACTTATAAAACTTAACATGATTCTTAGAAGAAGAACTTGATGAAGACTTAGAATCGGTTTTAGGGCTTGCACCCTTTTGCGCCAACTCCTTCTCTTTCTTAATTGGAGTCTTCCATGAGCTTGATTACGATGCAAAGCTCCTTTTAGCGCCATTCCTTTTAACTTGACTCTCGGCCTTCAAAGCATGATGAAGCAATTCCTCAACATCATAGTGTTGTCGCATCTCCACTATGTCATGTATATCCCTATTCAAACCCACCATAAACCTAGCCATAGTGGCTTGTGGAGCTTCATCAACCTCGGCCCTAGACATCAATAACATCATCTACGAATAGTACTCATCAACACTCCTTGTCCCTTGCCTCAAAGATTGCAAGCTTTGAAAAAGAGAATTGATATAATAGCTTGAAACGAATCTCTTCCTCATGAAACTCTTTAATTCCAACCAAGTTGCAGTAGGTGTCTCCAAATTTCTCCTCCTTGATTGCACCAATTGATTCCACCAATTCAAAGCATTCTCCGAAAACTCAAGGGTAGCAATTTGTACCTTCTTAGATTCGACATGGGGGTGATAATCAAAGTACATATCCAATTTTGACTCCCACTCCAAGTAATCCGATGGTGACCCTCTCCCATTGAATTTAAGGACTTTGTAGTTGATGTTGTCTATAGGCTCCTCTCTTTCAACTCCCCTCGTAGGCCGCAAATTCTCATCATAAGCTCGACCCCCAAGCTCTTGTTGCCTCAATCTCTCCATAGGATCGATTCTAGGAATAACATGTCTTGGTGGTGGAGGTTGAACTCCTTCATTGTTGTGTGCGGCATTGGCTCCTTGTTGAGGAGGTTGAGCTTGTTGATTTTGTCCATCTCTTACTTGTTGGACATCATTAGCCAAAGCATCAAATTTAGTATCCATATTATCCAAACGTTGCATTAGGGTTTGCAACATGGCAGCCAAATTGCCTTGATTTTGCTCTCCTTGTGGAGTTTTATATGTTGGTCCCGTATGAGTTGCTAGAGGGGGGTGAATAGCAGACTTTTAAAAATCTTTTAAGAACTACTAACTCTTCTGCAAAATAGAAAGTTAGTGCAACCAGTATATATGACAAAATTAGTGGGAACAAAAGAAAACAGAACAATGCTGCGACTAATTCAGATATGCAAAAGCAGAACAGATAAAGTAACAAGTGCGATATGGAGGCAGATAAATAGCAGAGAGATTAAGGGATAGATGATGGCATGCAATGAAAACTTTAATGCAGAGTAACTAAAAGGGATTAGAGATATCTTATCAGTGCATAGTGATTTATAGTGGTCCGGTCCTCCTGACCTACGTCCTCTACCTTGGTTCCCCACCAAGGATTTCAACCAATCCACTATTACGGGCCTACACCAAGCCGTTACAGCAACCAAGCTTTCCCCAAGCTTGACAACACAGAGCTTTCCCCAAGCTCAAACAAGTGCTCCCCGCACTGATCAAAAACCTAAGCTTTCCCCAAGCTTAGAACAAGTGCTCTGCGCACTATTTACAATCAAGGATATAGTGTGAAGAGTGTGTAGAGTGATCCTAGATGATCTAGTTATACTGAGTAGGTTCAGGTTAAGTTTTACGGCAAGATTTACAAGGAATAGAGTTTTGAGTGATCTTGCAAAAACCAAGTGAATTTGAAAGAGTAGAGTGTAGTGCTTCTTGGTTGTCTTTCTTGTCTCTTCTGTTCTTTTTCTTGAGTCTTTATATACTCAAATCTGCCTCCAACAGTCTTCTCCTTATTAAATGCAAATCCCTCAAATCTGTCAATTTTTTCCTTAAATACTTATATTTGCCTCCAACGATCATATTCTTCATCAATTCCAAATCCTTCAAATCTGTCAATTTATGGCGTTGAAAGATTCATTTGAATTATAGCCGTTGTGTTTGACTTTTATCGACATTGGTAAGATCTGACTTGCTGTTGATGTCTGGTAGTCCCACTAAAGTGTTGTTTCTTATTATTGGCACTAATCCTTGCTTCTGGTATTGAATTTTGCTTCTGGTATTAGTCCCACTAAATTCACCTTTCACATTGTTGGCACTAATACTTCCTTCTGCTGAATACCTTATCTACAGTAACTTGTAGCTTTTGCTTCTGCCTTGATGTGCTGAGCTAAGTCTTCACCAATCCTTATTGACTTGAGCTTTCCATAAATGCTTTAATCATAGTATGCTTCCTCTGTGCTAATGAGCTTCATGTGGATCGGTTTGGCCACAACCGTACGTTAAGTATAATGCTCAATTAAATACTGCACACTAGATAGCTTGATTAGTCACACTAAATAGAATGTTTTGTTATCATAAAAAACACATGGAGTCAACAATCTCCCCCTTTTTTGATGGTGACAAAACACCCCTTGAATGAAGTATTGTGACATGAATAAAAGATATAAGAAGTTAGAGAATTTTACCAAGCTCCCCCTTAATATATGCATTAGTTGCTTCAAGCAACTATTTTAAGCAATAGAACTTCAGAGCATGTGAGATTGATCAGAGCAAAAATGCTAAAGCAGAAATAAAGGCATCAGAGCTAAAGAGAAATCAGAGCATTAGTTAAAATGAATCATCAGAGCAAATAAAGTTAACCAAGTATGAGACAATATGATCAACCAGCAGTATCTATCTGAAAAATAACAGATCAGAGCATGAAGTAAAGAGAGATAGAATATATAACTCAAGAATCAATTCTAATAGAGCAGTTAGTGGCATCAGAAAATATGATAATATTAGTTCCACTAATTGCTAGAGAGGGTTTGAGAAATATGCTGATACCAATTGAAGTATTTGATACCAATCGTTGAAGTTTGTGAAGCACCCCCTTTGAGTAGTCAATTCTTCAACCCCTGCGACCCCATTCAGCATGTCATAAAGTTCCCTTTATGCCAAGCTGGAAAACATGCTGAAAGGTAATCTCATTAAAGCGCAGGCATACTAACTCAAGCAGCTACAGTTCAATTCAAGCTCTATTTTCTCCCCCTTTTTGTCATAATCAACAAAAGGGTTTGAAGATTTTCTGCAAAACAAGGTTAGTAGCAGCAAATACAAGGTGCAATATTTCAGAATATAAGAGAAGTTCATAGATAAGCTCCATAGATAGCACCTACTAAGATAAGATAGAACCCTTAGAATCCAAAGGCACATTCAGTGCCATTAAAAGATATCCAAATATCCAAAGCACACACAGGTGCCAAAAATATTCAGAATGCAAAAGTGCAATGAGAATGTTATGCTAAACAAAATATGCCAATGCAAATGCATGCAAGATTCCAAAGTTCTTCCTTCTTGCTCGCATCAACATTTTCTGATCAGAAAACCAAGTTCAGAGTCATCTTGCTTTCTTTGATCTTTTTGGACTGTGGTTTCTCTGATGTAGTTGTAGTTTCCTCTACATTTGCATGCTTCATTCTTGGTCATTTCTTGTCTGGAGCAGTGGATGTAGGGACACTAGCAGCATTTTTCTTTTTGCTCAGAGTACTTGAACCATCTTTACTAATGGGAGTAGAAGCCTTAGCAGCGGTAACTGTCTTCTTGCCCTTTGAGGCTGTTTTAACCTTAGGAGTATCTTCCTCCTTTTCAGTATCTTCTTTGTTATTCTCATCATAAGAGGATTCTGATTCTGCAATTATTTCTTCATCTTGTTGATAATAATAATACCCTTCCAAATACAGTAGAGAAGCTAGACATCATCCTTTGTGATATATTCTTGACTACCCTTCTTAAACCAAAGACTGTTGCTTATGAAATGATGTACTAACTTAACATCCGACTTTAAAAGCTTTCTTTGACTTTCTTTGGATGGCATCTTTTCTTTCTTCCCACTGATAACTCTCCAAGCAGTATTGTAATCAAAGTTTTTAGGTGGTTTTGAGTCACCTTCAGAGTATCCGATATTTAGCAACTGACCAATATTCTTAGCAGTGAGCACAGCTTCTTGGCCACATATATGAACATATAGAGTATCATCTCCATCACTAGCCAGTTTATCAGTGATGATACCAGTAAAGAATTCTCCAACAATACTATCACTAGCTTCTATCTGATCAAACTGTGTAATCCCTAACAAATTCATCCTAGCAAACTTGCTATAAAGATCAGCATATTTAGGGTTTTTCGACAGCTTCTTCCAATCAAGAGTTTTAGCAGACAGTACATCAAACTTGTTTAAATTGTCATACCTTAGTTTATGAGTCACATCCCTAAAGTGATTGACTGGCACTTTATCACTTGGGTGTATAATCTTAACACTCTGGCTTGTTTGCAGCAATCTCAGTTGTCCCTTGCTTTGATCCTGAAGGAGTCTTTCCCTTTTTCGACCTGATGATCTCATCCTTCTTCTGTTTCCCTTTTTCAGCAGATTTCTGACCCTTTTCTATTATGTTCTGATAGAGTTTTATGCGAGAAAAGAATCGAGAGCAAAGGAGTGCAACGTGCAAATGTTGATGCAACTATGAGAGAATAAAACTAAGGTTTGCTCAAAAACAGAGCTGATGAAAAAGGTTTAGAGAGAAAAACAATTTATAATAGAAAGAGAAGAGTTTTAAAAAGGAAGGAGATCTTGGAAAATAGAAGAAAATAAATAACTTTGAATAAAACACGTTTTTCCAAAAATTGTATTTTTAAAAATATTTGACAGTGGAATAAAGAGGGAAACTTCCCGCAAAAAAAGAGCCGACGTGTCAGGATTAAATCCTGACAGTTTTGAAAGAATTTTCGTCCCACTACTGTCAAACATATTTTTAGTGTGAGCAACCATAGTCAATTCTGAATGAATAATGCATGATCACACATGACATGCATCTATCATCCCTAATTCAATTCTAATGCGACTAAAATGCTCATCACACAGTGGCTTAGTAAATATGTCAGCAAGTTGATGCAAGGTATCAACAAATTTAATTTCGATATCACCTCTTTGGACATGGTCTCGAATGAAGTGATGTCTTATCTCGATGTGCTTGATGCGTGAGTGCTGAACTGGGTTCTTGGTGATGTTAATGGCACTGGTGTTATCGCACAGCAATGGCACAGTGCTTATTTCAACTCCAAAGTCTCTCAACTGTTGCTTGATCCATAGTATTTTAGCACAGCAACTTCCTGCAGCTATATACTCAGTCTCAGCAGTTCATAATGCCACTGGGTTCTGCTTTTTACATGACCATGAGATAAGTGTGCTTCCAAGGAATTGGCAAGTCCCACTGGTGCTCTTTCGATCAGTCTTGCTGCCAGCAACGTTTGCAGCAGAGTATCCTACAAGTTCCAAACCTGTACCTTTTGGATACCACAAGCCTAGACTTGTTGTTCCCAAGAGATACCTAAAAATTCTCTTGACAGCAGAAATGCGAGATTCTTTGGGGCAAGATTGAAATCTTGCACATAAGCATACACTAAAAAGAATATCAGGTCTGCTAGCAGTTAAGTATAGAAGTGATCCAATCATACCTCGGTAGAGCTTCTGGTTCACTTCTTTACCTTTTTCATCTGAGTCCAGTTTAGTCCCACTAGCCATAGGTGTGTTCATTGGCTTGCTTTCATGCATGTTGAATTTCTTCAACATCTCTTTAGTGTATTTGGCCTGATTGATGAAAACAGCATCTTTACATTGTTTGATTTGCAATCCAAAAAAGAATGTCAGCTCACCCATCATGCTCATCTCAAATTCACCCTGCATTTCCTTAGCAAAATACTCATAGAGACTTTCATTAGTGGCACCAAAAATAATATCATCAACGTAGATCTGAACAATAACCAAATCAGTGTCTTTCCTTTTTAGAAACAGTGTAGTGTCGATACTCCCTCTGGTGAAACCTTTTTGAAGTAAGAACTTTTATAGTCTCTCATACCAAGCTCAAGGAGCTTGCTTGAGTCCATACAAAGCCTTATGCAATCGGAAAACATGGTTTGGTGTTTTGAAATCTTCAAAACTAGGATATCGTTCCACATACACTTTTTCTTGAATGTTGCCATTCAGGAAAGCACTTTTCACATCCATCTGAAATAATTTAAAGTCCATATGACAAGCAAAAGCAAGTAAAAGACGAATAGCCTCTAACCTGGCAACAGGAGCAAAAGTTTAATCATAATCAATGCCTTCTTCCTAGTTATAGCCTTTGGCTACCAATCGAGCTTTGTTTCTTACCACTTTACCAGTCTCATCCAACTTATTTCTGAAGACCCATTTAGTGCCAACAATGGGGTGACCCTTAGGTCTTGGCACTAATATCAAGACTTTACTCACTCGAACTGGTTTAGCTCCTCCTGCATTGCTGTCATCCAACTTTCTTCCTTTTCTGCTTCTTCAAATGTTTTTGGTTCCACTTATGAAATGAATGCTGCAAATTCACAAGTCTCTTTAAGGCCACTTCTAGTTCTCAATCCTTCTTTAGGATCACTGATAATTTGATCACTGGGGTGATTCCTTATATACTTCCAAGCTCTTGGAATATCATTATGTTGTTCTTCTACTCTTTGTAAACTTTCAATAGGAGGATCTTCTTGACTTTCCTTTTCCTCCGGAACTGGATTAGTGTCACCAATTAATTTGCACCTGTCTTATACTCGCACTAATTTCATCTGCATCATCATGATCAACAACTACCATCCTCAGTGTAGCATTAGTCTTATCAAAAACATCTTTATGACTGAGAAAGTAAACCCAAGTATATCTAGAGTAATTATCAACAATCACAAAGCCATAGGACTTACCTCCCATGATGACATCAATTGGACCGAATAGGTCTATATGCAAAGGCTCAAGTGCTCTAGACGTGCCTCTTATCAACAAATCTGAGTTTATTTGTTTTGATGTCAAGAACTTGGCATAAGTGAGAGTCAAACCATACTCTGTGTCCGTTGTCACAAAGCTGACTAATGCTTAGTAAGTTGTGCTTTAGTCCCATTACAAACACGACATGAGTGATATGAGCAGACTCTTTTCCAATAGTTCCAATTCCTTGAATCTTCCCTTTGGAGTTGTCTCCAAAAATTACATTTCCTCCATTTTTCATTTAAAGCTCTAGATACATCTTTCTTTCTCCTGTCATGTGTTTAGAACAGCCGCTGTCCAAGTACCAGGGTTTTTTTTCCTTCGGTTGAGCCTTTAAACAATAGTCTTGTTGCTCTTGCTCAACCTGCATACACACATTCTCAAATTGCTGTTTTAGGTACACATACTTTGATGGGTCCTTGGGGGTTAGCAACAACATAAGTACCTTTAGGCACCCAGACTAGTCTAGTTCGGGAAGAGTATCCATCCTTCCGATAATATTCAGAGGATTGGTGACCTCTTCTACCACAGGTATAGCAGTTCATAGTTCTAGGCCTAAAATGCCTCCTGTTGTGACTTTTATTAGTCTGAGCAGTTTTTATGTTGTTATTAGTGACATCAATTTTCTCCTTATTCAAATCCTCGATTTCTTTTAGCAATCTCTCATTTTCAGTTTTAGCATGTTCCATATCAGCATTTAAAATGTCAACCTTATTCAGCATGCTATCATGATCCTTTTTAACAGATTTTAAACTCAGCATTAATTCTTTGTTTTTCTTCTTCAAACTTTTAAACATTTTAAAGAGTTGTTTATATTCATCAATTAATTCCATATATTCGTTTTGCAATTCATCAAAAGATAATTCAGAAAGATCAGAGTTTACCTCATAGTCTTCTTCATCTGCCATGAGACATAGGTTGGCTTTTGCCTTTTGTTTGGTCTCACTACCATCTGAGTCAGAATAGTCTGACCAAGTGGCAGAACCTGTAGCCTTCTTTTTCTTTCTGTTTTTCTTTGAAGCTTCCTTTTTGTTAAGTGGGCAAGCACTCATGATGTGACCAAATTGACCACACCCATAGCATCTAAGTTGGTTCCCTTTGAAGTCATCATTTCTATTTTTAAAGTTTTTCTCGTTGATGAGTTGATTCCTTCTTCCTCTTTGTCTTCCAGACTTTCTGACTAGCATTGCAGTGTCATTATCCTCATCAGAGTAATCACTTTCTTCCATTGTTAACAGCTCTATTTCTTCTTCTAGAGCCGAGACTTTGGGAGCAACTCCTCTTTTCTTCTCAATCTGCTTCTTGTCAAGTTCTTCGTTAGGCTTTAGTTCTCTTTCATAAGTGAGCAATGAGCCAATTATTTTCACGAGTGTTGTAGTATTCAAGTTTCTACATTCCCAGATTGCTAGAGTTTTTGGCTTCCACGATTTTGGAAATGCTCTAAGCAATTTTCTCACTAGTTCATCTTCCGGATAAGACTTTCCCAACTGTTTCAGCTGATTAATGATGGCAACAAATCTGTCATACATTTCTGTAATAGTCTCACTAGAATCCAGTCTGAAAGATTCATAATCTAGTGTGAGTAGATTGATCTTGGATTCCTTTACTTGGGATGTTCCTTCATGTGTGACTTAAAACTTGTCCCAAATCTCTTTAGTCGTTTCACATGTGGAGACTCTATTGTACTCAAATACATTAAGAGCACAATGGAGAGTGTTGATGGCCTTGTAGTTGATTTTATATTTTCTGATATCCTCTGCAGACCATTTACTCATTTCTTTATCAACGAGCTTTTTCTCTGCATCTTCTTCTTGGGGAGTGAAGGGACCATTTATGGTCACTTCCCACATTTCAAGATCATGAGCTCGCATGTAGACAGAAATTCTGTTCTTCCAGCATTGATAGTTAGTTCCATCAAACAGCGGAGGTCTGTGAGTCGACTGTCCCTCTACGATCGTGTTTGCAACATTTAATGATGATGATTGTCCAGTAGCCATACTGGATCTCTCTTGAGGATGTTAGTCCTGTTGATCAAGAGATAGGCTCTGATACCAATTGTTGGTCTCGTATGAGTTGCTAAAGGGGGGTGAATAGCAGACTTTTAAAAATCTTTTAAGAACTACTAACTCTTCTGCAAAACAGAAAGTTAGTGCGACCAACATATATGACAAAATTAGTGGGAACAAAAGAAAACAGAACAATGCTGCGACTAATTCAGATATGCAAAAACAGAACAGATAAAGTAACAAGTGCGATATGGAGACAGATAAATAGCAAAGAGATTAAGGGATAGATGATGGCATGCAATGAAAGCTTTAATGGAGAGTAACTAAAAGGGATTAGAGATATCTTATCAGTGCACAGTGATTTATAGAGGTTCGGTCCTCCTGACCTACGTCCTCTACCTTGGTTCCCCACCAAGGATTTCAACCAATCCACTAATCCGATGTAGTTACGGGCCTTCACCAATCCGTTACAGCATCAAAGCTTTCCCCAAGCTTAACAACACAGAGCTTTCCCCAAGCTCAAACAAGTGCTCCCCGCACTGATCAAAAACCTAAGCATTCCCCAAGCTTAGAACAAGTGCTCTGCGCACTGTATACAATCAAGGATATAGTTTCAAGAGTGTGTAGATTGATCCTAGATGATCTAGTTACACTGAGTAGGTTCAGGTTAAGTTTTAGGGCAAGATTTACAAGGAATAGAGTTTTGAGTAATCTTGCAAAAACCAAGTGAATTTGAAAGAGTAGAGCGTAGCGCTTCTTGGTTGTCTTTCTTGTCTCTTCTGTTCTTTTTCTTGAGTCTTTATATACTCAGATCTGCCTCCAACGGTCTTCTCCTTATTAATTGCAAATCTCTCAAATCTGTCAATTTGTTTCCTTAAATACTTAGATTTGCCTCCAACGATCATATTATTCATCAATTCCAAATCCTTCAAATCTGTCAATTTATGGCGTTGAAAGATCCATTTGAATTATAACCGTTGTGTTTGACTTTTATCAACATTAGTAAGATCAGACTTGCTGTTGATGTCTGGTAGTCCCACTAAAGTGTAGGAATCGATCCACCAATCCCAAAGATCTGCTCTTCGTTCGTCGGCCTTAGAACTCCAATTAGACCTGCAATTGAACTCCTAATATCACAAGATTCACAAACAATTAAGCAATCACAACCTAATTGTTTGCTAGGACTCTACAAGATTAAAGAACCTTAAAGTATGCTCAAACTAGAACAATGAAGATAAGATAATCAATTGGGTGAATAAACCTCAACTTTATTAATCAACTCATCTTAACTTTACAAGAGGGGGTTGGTCCCTTTATATATGCATAGGGGACGCCCCTCATCCTAAAAATAAGACCTAAATTTCTTCCAAACATAAGGCTAGGGAAAAACTAGTCCAAGCCCAACTAGGAAAAGGAAATAAAACCATAATTAAACAAGGATTGGACTTAGTCAAACAAGGCCCAACCCAAATAACATCCAATCTTAAAAATAAGCTAATCTAAGGTAGAATTAACCCCAAACAAAGCAAACAATGATGATGGGCTCATGCCACGATGTCAATCCGGCCATTTAGAATCAATGGCAAGCAATCCGGGGTCCGAACCCCACCACTGAACGACTTGTGATGGAAAAACTACTGAATCCTCTAGAGTCGCCAGTAATCATATTCTATGTGTGATTAGCCACCTACTGATTGACCTAAACAGTCTAATGAAGTCCAAAGCTTGGCGAGGGACCCTGATACGAATCTAGGGGTTTTAGATTCAAATCTATCCTTGAGACCCGCCAAGAATCAACTTGATCTTCTTGAACTCCAAGATGTGTATGTCGACAACCTTCACAAAGCTTTTCCTCTTCTCTCGTCGGACTTAGGCTCCCAATTAGACCTACAATTGAACTCCTAAGATCACAAGATTCACAAACAATTAAGCATTCACAACCTAATTGTTTGCTAGGACTCTACAAGATGGAAGAACCCTAAGTTTGCTCAAACTATAACAATGAAGCTAAGATAATCAATTTGGATGTATAAACATCAACTTTATTAATAAACTCAACTTCACTTTTACAAGAGATATTGGTGGCCTTATATAGGCACAAGACCAACGCATAACTACTATATATCCCTAACTTTCGTCCAAATATAAAAGCTACCCAAAAGATCCTTCTAGAAACTATCCTAAAATACAACCAATAGAAGAATAGCTAAGAATTGGACTTAGTCAAACAAGGCCCAACCCAAATAACATCCAAACTTAAAAATAAGCTAATCTAAGATAGAATTAAGCCCAAACAAAGCAAACTAATGTTAATGGACTCATGCCACGATGTCAATCCGGCCATTTAGAATCAATAGCAAGCAAAGTGATGAACTTGTAATTGGTTGGTATTTTCTTGCTCAAATCATCATCAAAACTCTTCAATTGAACTTGAATAGTCTTCATGTCATCAAGATGAGTTCGAACAAGGCCCATGAGTGCATCCTTGAATCTCTTAGCTCTTGCTCTTGTCATCGGACCAATAGGCATCTTCAATGGATCGAATGGCATCTTTTTAGTGCTTGGAACATGATTATTGATATCTCCATGCATCTTCATGCTTACTTGCAGCCCATGCACATCCTTTCCATGCTCTCCATGCTTGTCTTCAACTCCATGATAAGTCCTTGGCGCATCATTCCCTCCATGATAAGCCTTGGGCGCATCAGACCCACTAAACCTATAGGTCTGGTCTTGTCACCTAAATCTAGGTTCGGGAGTCGGTTACGCCTGGGGAAGGATTAGCACCCCCGAAACGCCCGTCAAATGACGATACCTCTAAGTCTAACTAGATCTAATGTGGGTCTGAAATAAGAAGGTTGCTTTTAATCCTTAATCCTAAATTTTTTGTCTTTTCTTTATTCTAAGTGACTTAGCACCTTTTATTACTTTTGAAAACAATAAAGCTAAACTCAAATATGAAGAGAAAACTAGACCTTCCGACCGAGAAGGGGCATTTTGGGAAACAGACAAAGAAAACAAGGACCTTCCGACCGGGAAGGGGCATTTTGGGAAACAAATAAAGGAAACAGGGACCTTCCGACCATGAAGGGGCATTTTTGGAATAGAGAAGAAAGCTGTGACCTTTCGACCGGGAAGGGGCATTTTTGGAATAATAAACAACAGCTTCCGATGAAGAAGGGCAAACTGGGAAGCTTAAACAACACCTTCCGACTGGGAAGGGCAAACTGGAATGAGTAAACAACACCTTCCGACTTGGAAGGGCAAATTGGGAATGAGTAACCAACACCTTCCGGTGAGGAAGGGCAAAACAGCAATGTAAACAACCCCTTCGGACCGTGAAGGGCAAATTGCGAATATAAACAACACCTTCCTGTGAGGAACGCCAAAATAGGAATGTAAACAACACCTTCCGACCGGGAATGGCAAACTGGGAATATAAACAACACCTTCCGACTGGGAAGGGCAAACTGGGAATAAGACAATGAAAGCAACACCTTCCGACTGGAAAGGCAATTTGGGAAGAGCAGACTTAAACAACACCTTTCCGATGACGAAGGACATTTTTGGAAAAGCAGACTTAGACAACACCTTCCAATGAGGAAGGGCAATTTTGGAAAAGTGGAAACAAGACAAGACTGATCTTTTGAACTTGACTTTTCAATTTTTGACCTAAACTGATCAATGCAATGAATGGAATGATGCATGCAATGGTTCATTTATTTAAGCTGACTCGCATAGTCTCGGGTTATTGAAAGCCCTTCCCGGGATATATGCTCGGAACTCCAACGTGTCCCAAGAAGAACCGTCTCATCCTCAGGGACATTCAGAGAGTCCCGAATACTTAAACACTCTTGAAAACCCCTTCTTCGGAAGGCTACGGTTGTCAACTACTTAGTGGCGTGCAACAAGTTAATTAACGAAATTTATTATGAAATGCAGATGAATTGTCTAATTGCCTCTTAAACAAGACTAACTTATCGAACAAGCTGGAACCTAACTCAAAGTCAATTAGTAATCCAACTAGATCTTAGTCGTTCATTATGAAGTTAAAGGCACTTAAAAAAGACACAATACTGCTTGGAAGTTCTCCAGCCAAGTTGTTAGTACTCACAACTGTATTTCGAAACAAAAGTAAGATCAAAACAGAATTATCATGCAAAGCACTCTTAATCTCACTCTTAGTAGCTAACATACACTCTTTAACAACTTTCTTAGAAGTCTCTTTCTTTTAACCCAAAACAGTCCTATTTTCAATGCTATGATCAACCAAAACGGATTTGTTTTCAGCATAATGCTATTAACTGGGCTTTCTATTATTGGTTGTTTTTGTTTTTAAGTATTTTCATGCCATTGGACTCTTTTTTACTAATTATCATTTTCTACCTTTTAACTAAATTATTGGTTAATCTATCCTACTCCTTTTTACTGATTACCATTTTCTACCTTCTTCTTTTACTAACTACCATTTTCTTACTCTTTTTATTGATTACCTTTTTTACTATTTTTTACTAATTACCCTTTTCTTACTCTGTTTTTACTGATTACCCTTTTCTTACTTTTTTCTTTTACTGAATACCATTTTTTTCTCTTTTTTACTGAATACCATTTTTTACTCTTTTCTACTGATTACCATTTTCACTTTACTAATTACTATTTACTCTTTATCATTTTACTTTTTACTGATTACTCTTTTCTTTTTACCATTTTACCCTTTACTGATTACTCTTTACCTTTTACCATTTTACTCTTTACTGATTACACTTTACTTTTTACCATTTTACTCTTTACTGATTACTCTTTACTCTTTACTCTTTACCATTTTACTCTTTACTGATTACTCATTGTTCTTTACCATTTTACTCTTTACTGATTACTCTTTACCATTTTACTATTTACTGATTACTCTTTACTTTCTTACCATTCTACTCTTTTTAACTTAATTACTAAATACCATCTTTTGACTTTAATTACTGATTTACTGACTACTTCTTTTACTTTTACACTTAATTACCAATTTACTGCTCCCTTCTTTTACTTTTACTCCATTCTACTAATTTCTTCTTTTACCTTGATTCTTAATTACCCATTTACTGATTACTTGTTTTACTCTTGCCATTTTTCTGATTACTTCTTTAACTTTCTCTCTTAATTATCAATTTACTGATTAATTTTTTTTACTTTTACTCTTAATTACTGATTGACTGATTACTTCTTTTACTTCCTCTCTTAATTATCAATTTACTGATTACTTTTCTTACTTTCACTTTTAGTTACCAATTTACCGATTACCCCTTTTACTTTTACACTTAATTACCAAGTTACTGCTTAATTCTTGTCCTTTCACCCCATTCTTCTTATTTCTTCTTTTACTTTTACTCCATTCTACTGATTACTTCTTTTACTCTTATTCCATTCTGCTGATTACTTTTTTTACTTTTACTCAATTCTATTGATTACTTATTTTACTTTTACTCCATTTACTGATTACTTCTTTTACTTTTACTCCATTCTACTGATTATTTCTTTTACTTTTACTCCATTTTACTGATTACTTCCTCTTTTACTTCTTTAGCTTAATTACTCTGAATTAAACTAATCTACTGATTACTATTACTTTGACTCTTAATTACTTAATTCACTGATTACTATTATTTTGACTCTTAATTTATTGGGGTACTGGACTTTTACTGCATAGATGCATATGATGCATGTTTTTCCAGTTAAGTGCATTTTTACCAAATAATTATACGAGGAACACCATTTGGGGACCCGCCACTCATACTGGCTAAAACCCCCATCTGTATGCCCCAAGCCTAGGAAACCCAAATTGAGACTGACAAAAATTGTCAAAGTCCCAATTAATCGTTCCATCATCGGGTCCAATTCATTATTCTCAAATGACAAGATATAATAATAATAGTAAAGAAAAATAAACATGGATGCACATGAACCCTATCACTCCTTATGTTCAAATTTAATTTATTAAAGCCCAATATGAAAACTAGGATATACGAATTCAAGTCCAAATTATTGACTAAGTGCCAGGCCCAATCAAGGAAACCCTAAAGGCCCAAGCTATGTAATTCAACAACAAGAAAAAGCAATTAAACTTAACCTACAACTATTTGAAAAGCCCAAAATAATGTAAGCTCAATAAGAACCCTAAACTACTCTTTATTCCAAAACAAATTCCAATTTTTAAATTAATAAGTGGAAGTAATTCAAATTCTAGAACTTCTAAGGCTTAATCCAAATTAAATGATTAAAATAAACCCTATTTTATTATTTCATTTCTAAGCTATAGGCTTATTTTTTAATCAAAATACCCAAACTCTATTAGTAATCTAAACTACCCTAATTACATTCAATTCTTAAATTGCTTAACATACAAATTTCCAGACATATTTTTTCTCAATTTCAAATTAATCTATTCAGCATATATATATATATATATATTTATATTTTCTAACGAAAAATTTATTTAAGCCAATTATTTAGGTCAAATACTATAAATTTCATTAAACTTAATTAACAAGCACCTATTTGGACAAAATTAAAACCTAAAGGACCGAACCAAATCAATACAGGACCCTATTGAAAACGGAACAGAATCTATGCATTTAAATGAGTGAAGTTATTAACTTTTGAACCTAATTGATCTAAAATAGGGACCAAACAGAAGAAATTAAAAACAATTAACGTCAACTAAGGGAAAAGTCAGAAACCCTTACCCCCAAACGTCCTCCTCGCCGGAAATCGCAGCTACGGTGGCGCCGCCGCATCGGAGCTTTCAACTGTCGCCGATGACCCTCAAACTTTGCCAAAAGGCTCTCCTCAACCCTCTGAACACAGCGCCGGTGTCGGTTTCTTGCGAATCTTACTGGATTTTATCTAGATCTGATCTTACCGAAGCCAAACTCAACCCTCCGAGCGGAAGATCCCGATGTCCGGTGACTCCAACTTTCGGGTATGTAGTTCTCTTACCCTTTCCCTCTTCTTCCTATACTAACTCACCAAACCAATTGTAAGAAAAACAACCTAGGAATTTACTACCCCAAACCCAGTCATCATGGACCCTAACATCTCTGTTTTTTGTGCTTTTGCTTGAGGAAATCGCGGAAAACGAAAGCTAAGATGGTAGTGAAAGAGTCAACCGAGAAGAACTAGGCCAAGGTAAAGGATCTTTTTCGATTTTTGGTTTGCTGTGAAACAATGAAAAGGAAATTGAAGTTTTTCTTTTTGCTTTTTTGTGTTTCTTTTTAGTTGTTGCTGTGGAACTATGGAAAAGAAAATGAGGCTCTCTTTTTTTGTATTTTCTAATTACTGAAATAACGAAAAAACCTACTTGAGAAGAACAAACTAAAGTTTTTTTGTGTTTTTTTTTAATTTGTGTGGAAGATGGAAAATGGCTAGGGTTTTTTTTTTGGAATCCGTCTGCCTGAGGTTTTTGGAACAGTTTATATATGCCTGTGTTTTTTCGTTTTTGATGGTTAGGATCAACTGGCCCTTGTTGATCCAAGGTCTTAGCTTTTTTTTCTTTTGAGTGTCCTGTGCTGGCTCTTTATTGGCTCTCTTGAGTGCTGAAGTGGCTATTTTTATTCTATGATTGGTATTGCATGTGAAATTATCCCCTGCTTCCTATTGATTCCCTGTATGCTTTGATTCTTGCCTACTGTCCTTTTGATCTTGCTTATATCATACTCTTGCTGACGTGGAGAGACTTACTAACTGGGATTTTCATTTAATTTTTCTGCCTTTCATCCCTGATACTTGCCATGTGTCCTCTGGTCTTGAATCCCCTTTAACTTTAAAGGGTTCCTGATGCAATTATGATTCTTGTTATATTGCTTGCACATGCATCTGATAACCCTGTAAATGACATTGTGGCAACTGACATGGCTTTGTGTTTTGTCCTTGTGTGCCGAAATGGCAAAAGCTGGTTGGTTTATGGTTCTGCCATGATGAAATGGCCTTTTATCTCCCTCTGATTTGCTTACTGCTTGTGCCTGCCTTGTGTTGGAGTGTGCTAATCTCACTTGCACACACTCCTTCAGTGCCATTTTCTGATGTGATTTGCCCTTGTTGTTTGTGGTGTTCCTCTGCCATTTTAGCCTAGATTACAACAGTTTCAGTCTAGTATACTATATTAATGGTTGAGATACGCTCCTTGATTATCTGCATTTGTATGTTTTGAACATCGAATAATTTTTAGAGACAAATCTCTGACTTCTCTTGAACTTGGTTGGCAAGTTTTCATTAAGCCTGCTAATCCTCTTGTTTGCTTATGTTTAATTGTTGTAAACCCTCCACTGCTTTGTCTCCCATGGTGCACTGTGGTTGCTGATGTGGTGAGGGGGACCATCTAAGCTTGGTCCCCCAAGTCCAAAAAAGATAAGTTGCCCTCTCCTAACCTTATTAAACTGCAGATTAATCCCTATTTTAATTCTAATGGTGGCTGACTTGTGTTTTGAAACTTTGTTTTTGCAGGGAATTTAGAGACTCAAGATTTTGAAAAGGGTAGATTAGGGAGAAAGGAAAAGAATTTGTTTTTTGTAATCCATTTTGTTTTGGCTTGTATTTTTTTTATTATAAAAAAGACTTGTAATATTTATGTGTTCCAAAGGATTTTCAAATGCTGAAATCAAGAGTACCAGGCCCAAATTTAGATGCAATGGTCCAAAGTAGAAAGGTTCCGCATGTGTCCAAAGAGAGCAACCCCAAATAGTAATAGTCATTCCTTAAATAAATGACCAATAAGCCCAACAGGAAGTAAGAAAGCAGCAAGGTTGCCCCAGATACTTAAAAGCGATACAACCCAACTAAAAGGCAAGTCTTAGTTAAAAATGAGGAAAGAGAGAACTCAATAACCAATTGACCCAAATGTAATTGACTTCAGACCCAACGAATAAAGAAGAATTGAAATTGGGTTTCAAAAATCTAATTAATGGATTTGAGCAAACTTGACAAAAACAAATTTTAGCTCAAACCCATCACTAAGAGAACAAGCCCAAATAGTAATACACTTGTTGTGCTCTCGTGTTTGCACTCAACCTATGGATTGGCGGTCCACTACTCTCTTGATGATCTCACAAGATTATGCCCTTTACTAGCTTCAATAGGCTTAATAAGAGCAACTTGTTAGAGTACTTCTTTCTTCTCGTGACCTACTTGAGGAACAAAAAATTAGTAGCAAAACTTTTGTGAATCAAAGGAAAGTGATCTTAAACCAAACCAAACCAATTATGCAGCCTCTTGATGTCGATTTCCTTCTCCAAACTTTGTGCACAAAAACTCAATTAAACACAATTCAACTAATTAGAAACCCTAGTACCACTTAGATCAAATTTTGTACCACTTGCCTCCAATAGGGTTTCAACCTGAAATTAAATCTCAAATCACAGCAAAAGAAACCCAAGAATCTCAAACAAACGATCAATTAGGGTTAATTGCAACCAATTGAATCAAATGCACAAAACAAAACCCTAATCCCCAAATAACCCGGATAAGAACCCTAATTCTGCAAAATTGCGATAACACCACAGAATTTTTTTATTTTTTTCAATATTTTTCCTAGAAAGATCACACTAAAAGAAGTCTAAATCTGAAATTTCAAAGCTTTCCGAGCTCAAACGAATCAAGAACAAAATTCACAATTTTCTGGTCGAAAATTGTTTTTTATTTTTCTATATAACTACTGGTTATAAGGACTCCAAATATGAAATTTCAAAACAATCGCAGTTAAGATGAATACACTATGTTTTTTAAAAGTTTCTGATTTTTTTGATTTTTTTGGTAGATGAATAAGATGAAAGAAAAACTTGATGAATGATGAATAGAAGGATAGCTTTACCGATTAAAGATGACAACCTATGCTTTGATACCAATTGATACGAATTTAGTTGGATTAGATTGAAATCTATCCTTGAGACCTGCCAAGAATCAACTTGAAATCACCAAACTTCTAGACTTGTAGGAATCGGTCAACCTATCCGAAAGATCTGCTCTTCGTTCGGCCTTAAAACCCCAATTAGACCTGCAATTGAACTTCTAATATCACAAGATTCACAAACAATTAAGAAATCACAACCTAATTATTTGCTAGGACTCTACAAGATTGAAGAACCTTAAAGTATGCTCAAACTAGAAAAATGAAGCTAAGATAATCAATTGGGTGAATAAACCTCAACTTTATTAATCAACTCATCTTAACTTTACAAGAGGGGGTTGGTCCCTTTATATATGCATAGGGGACGCCCCTCATCCTAAAAATAAGACCTCAATTTCGTACAAACATAAGGCTAGGGAAAAACTAGTCCAAGCCCAACTAGGAAAGGGAAATAAAAGCATAATTAAACAAGGATTGGACTTAGTCAAACAAGACCCAACCCAAATAACATCCAATCTTAAAAATAAGCTAATCTAAGGTAGAATTAACCCCAAACAAAGCAAACAATGCTAATCGGCTCATGCCACGATGTCAATCCGGCCATTTAGAATCAATGGCAAGCAATCCGGGGTCCGAACCCTACCGCTGAACGACTTGGGATGGACAAACTACTGAATCCTCTAGAGTCGCCAGTAATCATATTCTATGTGTGATGATTAGTCACCTACTGATTGACCTAAACAGTCTAATGAAGTCCAAAGCTTGGCGAGGGACCCTGATACGAATCTAGGAGTTTTAGATTGAAATCTATCCTTGAGACCCTCCAAGAATCAACTTGATCTTCTTCAACTACAAGATGTGTATGTCAACAACCTTCCCAAAGCATTTCCTCTTCTCTCGTCGGACTTAGGCTCCCAATTAGACCTACAATTGAACTCCTAAGATCACAAGATTCACAAACAATTAAGCAATCACAACGTAATTGTTTGTTAGGACTCTACAAGATTGAAGAACCCTAAGTTTGCTCAAACTAGAACAATGAATCTAAGATAATCAATTTGGATGTATAAACCACAACTTTATTAATCAACTCAACTTCACTTTTACAAGAGATATTGGTGGCCTTATATAGGCACAAGACCAACGCATAACTACTATATATCCCTAATTTTCGTCCAAATATAAAGGCTACCCAAAAGATCCTTCTAGAAACTATCCTAAAATACAACCAATAGAAAAATAGTTAAGGATTGGACGTTTCCAAACAAGGCCCAACCCAAATAACATCCAAACTTAAAAATAAGCTAATCTAAGATAGAATTAAGCCCAAACAAAGCAAATTAATGTTAATGGACTCATGCCACGATGTCAATCCGACCATTTTGAATCAATAGCAAGCAAAGTGATGAACTTGTAATTTGTTGGTATTTTCTTGCTCAAATCATCATCAAAACTCTTCAATTGAACTTGAATAGTCTTCATGTCATCAAGATGAGTTTGAATAAGGCCCATGAGTGCATCCTTGAATCTCTTAGCTCTTACTCTTGTCATCGGACCAATAGGCATCTTCAATGGATCGAATGGCATCTTTTCAGTGCTTGAAACGTGATTATTGATATCTCCATGCTTCTTCATGCTTACTTGCAGCCCATGCACATCCTTTCCATGCTCTCCATGCTTGTCTTCAAGTCCATGATAAGTCCTTAGCGCATCATTCCCTCCATGATAAGCCTTCGGCGCATCAGACCCACTAAACCTATAGGTCCGGTCTTGTCACCTAAATCCAGGATCGGGAGTCGGTTACGCCCTGGGAAGGGTTAGCACCCCCGGAACGCCCGTCAAATGACGATACCTCTAAGTCTAACTAGATCTAATGTCGGTCTGAAATAAGAAGGTTGCTTTTAATCGTTAATCCTAAATTTTTTGTCTTTTCTTTATTCTAAGTGACTTAGCAGCTTTTATTACTTTTGAAAACAATAAAGATAAACTCAAATATGAAGAGAAAACTAAACCTTCCGACCGAGAAGGGGCATTTTGGGAAACAGAAAAAGAAAACAAGGACCTTCCGACCGGGAAGGGGCATTTTGGGAAACAAATAAAGGAAACAGGGACCTTCCGACCAGGAAGGGGCATTTTTGGAATGGTGAAGAAAGCTGTGACCTTCCGACCGGGAAGGGGCATTTTTGGAATAATAAAGAACACCTTCCGATGAAGAAGGGCAAACTGGGAAGCTTAAACAACACCTTCCGACTGGGAAGGGCAAACTAGAATGAGTAAACAACACCTTCTGGGAAGAGCAAACAGGAATGTAAACAACACGTTCCAACTTGGAAGGGCAAATTGGGAATGAGTAAACAACACCTTCCGGTGAGGAAGGGCAAAACAGGAATGTAAACAACACCTTCCGACCGTGAAGGGCTAATTGGGAATATAAACAACACCTTCCTATGAGGAACGCCAAAACAGGAATGTAAACAACACCTTCCGACCAAGAATGGCAAACTGGGAATATAAACAACACCTTCCGACTGGGAAAGGCAAACTGGGAATAAGATAATGAAAGCAACACCTTCCGACCGGGCAGGGCAATTTGTGAAGAGCAGACTTAAACAACACCTTCCGATGGTGAAGGACATTTTTGAAAAAGCAGACTTAGACAACACCTTCCAATGAGGAAGGGCAATTTTGGAAAAGTGGAAATAAGGCAAGATTGATCTATTGAACTTGACTTTTAAATTTTTGACCTAAACTGATCAATGCAATGAATGGAATGATGCATGCAATGGTTCATTTAATTAAGCTGACTCGCATAGTCCCGGGTTATTAAAAGCCCTTCCCGGGATATATGCTCGGAACTCCGACGCGTCCCGAGAAGAACCGTCTCATCCTCAGGGACATTCAGAGAGTCCCGAATACTCGACCACTCCTGAAAGCCCCTTCTTCGGAAGGCTACGGTTGTCAACCACTTAGTGGCGTGCAACAAGTTAATTAACGAAATTAAATATGAAATGCAGATGAATTGTCTAATTACCTCTTAAACAAGACTAACTTATCGAACAAGCTGGAACCTAACTCAAAGTCGATTAGTAATCCAACTAGGTCTTAGTCGTTCATTATGAAGTTAAAGGCACTCAAAAAAGACACAATATTGCTTGGAAGTTCTCCAGCCAAGTTGTTAGTACTCACAAGTCTATTTCGAAACAAAAGTAAGATCAAAACAGAATTATCATGCAAAGCACTCTTAATCTCACTCTTAGTAGCTAACATACACTCTTTAACAACTTTCTTAGAAATCTCTTTCTTTTATCCCAAAACAGTCCTATTTTCAATGCTATGATCAACCAAAACGGATTTGTTTTCAGCACAATTAGCATCCAAAACTTGTTTCATCACAAACAACAGCTAAAACAGATTTAGTGTCATCGCAAACAACACTCAAATTAGGTTTGGTATCATCGCAAACAACATCTAAAACACTCTTTGCAAATAAGGTTGTTTTATCATCAAAACAATCATCAATTTTAGGTTCGGATTTATTCTTTTCTTTAGCCCTAGTTCAGCATCCAATTTAGCAAAATCATCTCTCAATTTAATTTGATCTTTTAAAGCTTCTTGAAGTGATAAAGGAACTAAAGTAATATGAATCTTACCACACTTAAAAGAGTACTTGTTTGTCTCACCATCATGTTTCACCTTGTTGTCATATTGCCAAGGCTTCCCAAGCAAAACATGACAAGCTCGCATTGGTAGCACATCGCACAAAACATCCTCTTTGTACCTGCCCAAAGAAAGAGTAACCAAAACTTGTTTGTTAACCCTAATCTCCTCTCTATCATTGAACCAACCTAAGCTATAGGGTTTAGGATGTTTAGAAGTAGGTAGTTGTAACTCTTTCACTAAATAATCACCAACTATGTTTTTACAACTCTCTACATCTATAATCACACTACTAGGCTTCCCATTCACATACATCCTAGTGTGAAACAAATTCTCTATTTGAACATCCCCTTTCACATAGGCACTCAAAGTTCTCCTAGCAACCAAACTAATTGGAGCTAACTAATCACCACCTCTCCTAGGTCTCAAATTATCTAAATAAGCATTACTACCAGCCTCTTGCTCCCTTAATCTTTCCATGGGATCTCTCCTAGCTACTTCCCTTGGTGGTGGAAGTTGAGCTTGATTAGCCGTTTGTTGAGCATTAGCCAACGTATCCAATCTAGTATTCATGGCATCCATGTGTTGCATTAGGGTTTGCAACATAGTCACCATATTTGCTTGATTTGCTTCTTCTTGGCCTTCCATGGTACCTACACAAAGAACAAAGATTAGTAGTAAAAGTTCCTCATAAGTGAGTGTGTGTATATGATGCGCCACGGGCCTATCATGGCATAGAAGAGCACAATGGAGCCAATGGAGATCAGGTCTTGGATAAACATGGAGATGTCTTGGAGATTCAAGAAGATGCCACGGATGATCCCGGGTTGAACACAAGCTTGGCGGAGCAAGGAGTTGAGGACCGGCCACCATCGCATGGAGCAACCGGCCATGACCGGCCAACGCATGGGACATCGCACGGGCCATCGCACGAGCCATCCAGCCTCAACCGGCCATCGCGCGGCCCATCGCACGGGCCATCCGGCCACAACCGGCCACTTGACCCTTTAGCTATTCCGCAAGGTCCAATGACTAGGGCTCGGGCTAAAAGGTTCAAGGAAGCTTTTTTGGGCTTTGTTAGATCTCATCTTGGAGGTTTAGAGTCCATTGAAGACCATTTGGAGAGCATTGAAGTCGACATCACCAAGAATATTCCCATTGATTCCAAGTTGTGTAATTTGGCCTCATGGGCCTTTATTCTATCTTAGATTAGTTATTTATTTAGTCTAGAAGACATTGGGTTGGGCCTTGTTTGACTAAGTCCAATCCTTGCTTAATTATGTAATGTTATTTACTTTTCCTAGTAGGACAAGGAGTAGGCTATTTCCTTGTTCCTTCCTTTATGTATTGCCGCCCCTTATAGGGATTGGAGTAGGTTATGCGCCAATCCCTCCCCTATATAAGGGCTCTTTTATCTCTTGAAAATATAAGTCAAGTTATCAATGAAGTTGAGAGGTTTACACACCCATATCGATTATTTGGCTTCATTGTTCTAGTTTGAGCAAACTTAGGGTTCTTCAATCTTGTAGAGTCCTAGCAAACAATTAGGTTGTGATTGCTTAATTGTTTGTGAATCTTGTGATCTTAAGTGTTCAAGTGCAGGTCGACTTGGGGGTCTAAGGCCGACAAACGAAGGAAGATTTATCAAGTGAAGATTCTCGACATACACATCTAGAAGTTTGGTGATTCAAGTTGATCATTAACGGGTCGCAAAGGTGGATTTGGACCAATTACAACTAGATTCGTATCAATTGGTAATCAGAGCTTAGGTTTATCATCTTCAAAGGGTAAATCTATCTTTTTACTCATCATTCATCACGTTTTCATCCATCGATTTCACCCATACACTCATCGCACCACCCTTCTTGAAAATTCAAAAAATCAACAACTTTGAAAATTCATAGCCAATTCATCTTACATCTTTTTGCCTTGAAATTTCAGATTTGAGTCCCTTATAACTATTAGTTATATCGAAAAATATAAAAAAATAAAAAAATTTCGACCAGAAACTTGTGATTTTATTCTGTATTCGTTTGAGCTCGGAAAGCTGTGAAATTTGAGCTTTAGACTTCTTTTGGTGCGATATTTCTGGGAAAAATATTGAGAAAAATCAAAAAAATCTGTGCTGTTATCGATTTTTTTCCAGAAACTAGGGTTCTTAGTTTGGGAAATTTGGGGATTAGGGTTTTCTTGTGCAATTGATCTAATTAGTTGCAATAACACTAATTGATTGTGTAATTGAGATTCTTGGGTTGCTTTTGCTGTGAATTGTGATTTGATTTGAAGAATCTCAGGTCATAAACCCTATTGGAGACAAGTGGTACAAAATTGGAATTAAGTGGTACTAGGGTTTTCTAATCGACTTGATTATTTGAATTGTGTTTGAATTGAGTTTTGTGCCTCAACTTTGGAGAAGGAATTCGACATCAAGAGCCTACATAAGTGGTTTGGTTTGGTTTATGATCATTTTCCTTTGATTCACAACAATTTTGCTACTAATTGTTTGTTCCTCAAGTAGGTCACGAGAAGAAAGGAGTGCTCTAGGAGTTGCTCTTATTAGGCCTATTGCAAGCTAGAAAGAGGCATAATCTTGTGAGATCATCAAGAGAGTAGTGGATCGCCAATCCATAGGAATTGAGTACAAAGACGAGAACACAAGTCAAAGGTATAAGCACGCACACACACTTGTGAGGGTTTCTGATGCGCCCAAGGCTTATCATGGAGGGAATGATGCGCCAAGGACTTATTATGAACTTGAAGACAAGCATGGAGAGCATGGAAAGGATGATCAAGGGTTGCAAGGAAGCATGGACAAGCTTAAAGGAGAGGATGGAATCGCAATTCACCAAGAAGATGCCATTAAGATGCCATTTGATCCTTTGAAGATGCCATTAGGTCCGATGACAAGAGCAAGAGCTAAGAGATTCAAGGATGCACTCATGGGCCTTGTTCGAACTCATCTTGAAGACTTGAAGACCATTGAAGTTCAATTGAAGAGCTTTGGTGATGATTTGGGCAAGAAATTACAAATCAATTACAAGTTCATCATTTTGCTTGCTATTGATTCTAGATGGCCGGATTGACATCATGGCATGACCCCATTATCATTAGTTATCTTTGTTTGGGCTTAATTCTAACTTAGATTAGCTTATTTTTAAGTTTGGATGTTATTTGGGTTGGGCCATGGTTGGCTAAGTCTAATCCTTGTTTAATTATGTCTTTATTTCCTTTTCCTAGTAGGGCTTGGACTAGTTTTTCCCTAGCCCTTATATGTGGACGAAAATTAGGATTTATTTTAGGATTTTGGTTGACCCTATCACTATATAAGGCCACCAATATCTCTTGTAAAAGTTGAAGTCAAGTTATCAATAAAGTTGAGAGGTTTACACACCCATATCGATTATTTGGCTTCTTTGTTCTAGTTTGAGCAAACTTAGGGTTCTTCAATCTTGTAGAGTCCTAGCAAACAATTAGGTTGTGATTGCTTAATTGTTTGTGAATCTTGTGATCTTAGGTGTTCAAGTGCAGGTCGACTTGGAGGTCTAAGGCCGACGAACGAAGGAAGATTTATCAAGTGAAGATTGTCGACATACTCATCTAGAAGTTTGGTGATTCAAGTTGATCTTAGGCGGGTCTCTAAGGTGGATTTGGACCAATTACAACTAGATTCGTATCAATAGGTAATCAGAGCTTAGGTTTATCATCTTCAATCGGTAAATCTATCTTTTTACTCATCATTCATCACATCGATTTCACCCACACACTCATCGCACCACCCTTCTTGAAAATTCAAAAAATCAGCAACTTTGAAAATTCATAGCTGATTCATCTTACATCTTTTTGCTTTGAAATTTCAGATTTGAGTCCCTCATAACTAGTAGTTATATCGAAAAATATAAAAAAAAATAAAAAAAAATTTCCACCAGAAACTTGTGATTTTTATTCTGGGCTAGTAGTTATACCCCTCAATAGGCGGCCTATGGGCTACCTCAACAACCAACAGTTACTGCAGTAACAAATCACAAACGTGTGCCAAAACAAAATCTCTTAACAGAGACAACACATCACATGAGCATAATCCATCACATAGTATCATATATATATCAATAACATCAACTCATGTTTTCCGGTTCAAATCAAAGACATAAAACAGTATCAAATATCAACACATATCAAGTCATGCAACAGGCCAATGAGATTTCACCATGCACTTCAAATAATTACGAAAAACATTTATAGAAACCATGCTCTTAGAAAAATATTTATAAAACATCAGAGTATTTTCAAATCATTTTTCTTAATGAAATGAAGATAGCTACTAAGCACTCACAATTCGGGAGAGTCGTATACTCCCGTTAATTTCCTTGCGGCCGTAACGATGTACTTTTTAACCCTTTCAATTTGAATCCTAAACATTTAAGAGTAACGAGATAATCAGAATAAAT